>ONZH01021326.1:0-43437 GCA_900303285.1 Rhinella marina | reverse complement strand
AAGCTCATCAAGAGAATGCCAAGAGTGTGCAAAGCCGTAATCAAAGCAAAAGGTGGCTACTTTGAAGAACCTAGAATATAAGACATATTTTCAGTTTCACACTTTTTTGTTAAGTATATATATAATTCCACATGTGTTAATTCATAGTTTTGATGCCTTTAGTGTGAATCTACAATTTTCATAGTCATGAAAATACAGAAAACTCTTTGAATGAGTAGGTGTGTCGAAACGTTTGGTCTGTACTGTAAGTGTGTATTAAACCACCTGGCCAAGCAGTTATTATATAACAAAGGGTCATTTGGAATGATATGAACATTTCTTTCAACATTTGTATCCAATATATGCTAATAATAGAGACATTGTAACTATAAGGGATAACTACTATGAACAGTTCAAGCAATATGGATGGTTGAATACTTTCTTGTTATTCCATTTTATTTTGTATATTTTATACATATTTTATATTTTCTACGCTTTTTAGGGGCTCTTTTTACTTTTAATAAGTTAGTTAATAAATATATTTTACTATCTGGTCCAGACGTCAGTGCCATCTGTAATTGAATGATATATAGACACAAACAGACTCGGTGGGTCTTAATAGATCAAGCAAGTTTCTATAGCAATAAGACGGTGAGCCACTATATACAACTATATCCCACACTATACGTATGCTTTATAGTTGTTATCCAACTCCTATAAGCACTCTCGTATACATTATACTTACCTGCTGCCCGGCACCCACGTAGCTCCGGATACCTGCACGGCCACCGCTTCATCCCCTGTGATCTGGACGAGCCTTCCTAGTGTCACCAGCAAGATGCAGTGGTGGCTGTGCAGGGATCCAGAGCGAAGCGAGCAGCTAAGTACAATGTATACAAGGGGCCCAGCTGTTCCTGCTCTCCGGAAGGGTTGGTAAGGCATGGTGCACCCCAATGGGAAATAATTCCAAAGAGTCAGGGTCTGCAGTAAACCAGGGTGCTTCTGTACTGGAGGAATTCAGATGCAAAACAATACAGGCTACAAACAATACATGGGCTGGCTTCCCTAGTCTCTTCCCTGACAGAAGAAGGGTTTGATGCTGAGAAAGGCCTGTGCTGTCCCTCTCTCTCTCTCAGAAGGCTGGTACTCTGGTCAAAGGCTGTAGCTCAGTAGTCTGGGTAGCTGGGTAGCTCTTTGGTCACAGGTTTGGTGACCCATGGTCTGTGGCTCAGTGTCCCCATTGCAGTGTCGTCTTCTGGTCACTCATGCAGACTAGCATGAGTCTCCCCTCCAAGCACTGCTCCCTAACTGCAGACAACTAGGGGCTCTAACTGCTCTCCTTATATACTATTTCTAGCAAAACTAGAATGTTCTAGTGGGAAGGGTGGAGTGGAGAAACTCAGCATAAACAGATACAAAGTTACAACTCCCATCTTTTATAGACTTATATTAGAGCTTCAAGGATACTCAATGGCAATGACACAGCAGTTTTCCAGACAAAAACAAGGTTTCAGACATAGCTAAAACATTTAAAAGGTCAGTCAGCTCTTCTTTAAACCCTATGGTAGCCCTGGAAAATTTCTTGCCTCTCATTCAAAGT
Organism: Rhinella marina; assembly: GCA_900303285.1. NCBI lineage: Eukaryota > Metazoa > Chordata > Amphibia > Anura > Bufonidae > Rhinella > Rhinella marina. Next base: position 41,858 of record ONZH01021326.1, on the reverse strand, counting down.
CCCAAAAGTCTCTCAGTATTCATTAGCCCTTTCCACAGAGTCTCGCAAATACAGTGCAAATGAACAGGATATACATCACAACATATAAAAAGGCAGTTAACAGTTTTAAACAGTGCAAGTTAACCCTTTCAAGTGAAATAAAGTAAGGAGTTGCTGACTTTGTATAGGGGAAACAGGGGCATATGTCCACAAATGTCCTGGACTTCAAAGTATACCTGCTGTAGGGAACTACATATTGATTTGTGCCAAAAAGAACTAGAGACTTCAGTCTAGTAACAGGAGTGTGACTAGTAACAGGAGTTGAGCCAGAAACAGCATGAGCTTTTTGGTGCAACATACTGAAATGTCTAAAGGCTAACACACAAGAGGCGGTATAAAGAAGTAAAAAATCTAATATGTGCCAAAAATGGACCGAATGTATCTCACAGCAATACTTGCTAACATGTAAAAAGTAACATTTAACCCTCTGACCAACTGTGAGTGTCCCCAAAACACAATGGAATGAGCATGTTTGGGGCAAAACATACGTAAACTCTGCCCCTTAAGTGGAATGGTTTGCAGGATTGTCCTAGCAAAAATCAGTATTGTTGGCAAGTATACTAATGAGATTAGTTTGGGGCATCTAGTGGCTGTCTAGTCTAAGATTATGCTATCTAAATAATAGACAGCATTAGTAAATCTGCCTATAATATGCATAAAATAATATATTTATTACATAAATCTACAAAACTACAAATAACATCCACATACTGGGTATAATTGTAACTACCTGTTCTATACACCTAGTACATTTTTGAGTTGACTGGTGTACAAAACAAATGCAATGTATGATTTTGTTTTGTGCTTGCTTCAAAATATAAATGGATATTAATTACTATACCCTATAATGTTACAGCGCAATGAGGTCTTGGACACATCCTTTATGATAATACAATGGCCCTCAAAGTGTATTACAAGAAGGGTTACTTAGCTGATATATCAACAGTGTGGGGCTCATTGTAGGGTGCCTTGTTTTTATTTGTGCCCCCTCTGCCTAAAGGCCCTCTGTGCAGCTGCAGAGCACAGCAATATTCATCCCAAGATTGGGGGTATGATAATGATCCTTGATGAGGAGGTATATTTTAATGTTTTATTTCTAGAACAGATCTAAAGGGTCACTGAGTTTTTATGTGATAAAAAGTTTTGCTCAGTGGGGGTCTGAGCTCAGAGAGCCCCGACAATCATTATGACAGAGAGAGAGATGTGCTCGCATATCATGGACTCTCTTCACTGTAGGAGATGGACTTGATAGAAAGTCTAAGGGCCTGTCTTGAGGAGAGTGGCCATGATATGTGAGTGGTTCTCGCTCCTTGTTCTAGTGAGCCAAACTTTTGATATGTCTCTGACATATCAAAAGTTTTTTGAAAACTCAGTGACCCTTTGAATTAATTAAAGGGGGTTTTCATCACTGCACTCCTATCCCCTATTCTGGAAGTTATTGGAAGTTCTGAAAGTTAGTGTTGGTTTAAATCTAAATATTAGCTTGTTATGCTTCTTTTTTTAGATTGTATTTGTAGTTTTCTCTTTTGATTACACAGAGCAAGAACCTGAATTGTAGGTTGACCTGCCTATGGAGAACTTTGAGAGAAAAATGTTTGAACATTCCCACCACAGGATAAATGGTTGATTGGAGGGACCAAACAAGCATTAGATAAAGGTTCCTGAATCCCTCCACACAACCTTGGTGATGAGGACTTTGAGTACAGAATGCTACTCTGGTACAGAGACATATAGGGCCGACCTGTTTTACAGAACTATACTATACCTACAGATCTATACTGTGCACTGATTTGTGCAGTGTCATCTATGCTTTGTGCTTTGCAACAAAAACAACATGGTAAAAGGCACCTGTGATTGTGATGAGTCATATCTTTACTCTTAAAGAAGTTTTATTCTTACATTGCTTAGGATTAAGCCCCACAAATATTTAATCATTTTTAATACTTCATATTTACAGCTGATGAAAGATAACGCAATAATCCTAGAATCACCATATGTTCTCATTATGAAGTGTCCGGTACATAACTGGGGAATCACAAGTGAAACAACGGTTTTAATTTCCATAGAGCTAGGAACCAAGAAAGTCAGTTGAGAGAAAATGGACTCAAAATGAACAGCCACGTCAGGAATATGAAACTGTATCTGCACCTGTGACACGGTTATGGGTCCACCTGCACCTCTAGTACAGTCATCGTCCTTTAGTCCCAGGGGTTTACAAAAGATTTTGTTCCCTGCATATCTTTTATAATTTTATCTATTTTCAATGACTTGTTCAATGCCAGAATATTCCACAGCGCTGTACACAATTAATCCACATATATTAAAGACCATTTTATTGGAAGGTATTTAACCCGTGCTTTACTTAAAAAGCATAGAAGGCAACTGGAAACTCAAACAGAAACTCCATGCAGATGAGGGTTGCATTCCAATCTAGGAACTGGGACAAATGGAGGCAACTGGGATGCCATGCTGACCCACTGGCGTGGCAACTATATTATAATGTTTGGCTAATATATCAAGAGTTACACATTCACTTTATAACATAACAATGTCAGATTTTCATCTCAGATTCTCTGATCTATTAAACTGAATTATATACAGGATTAATTGGAAAAGATCTAAATTCAAGATGACACGAAATTGGACTTTAAATTTGATTTTTCTTTATATATGTTTACAAAGTTACCCTCATGTTCAGTAAAAATATTTTAAAAAATCTGAAAAAGTGACAAATGCTAATCACACGAGCACCAACCTTTAATATAGGAGCTAATAATAAGATGTTTAATAATATACTTAAGGAGGTTTTCCTGGAGTATGGTATTGATGACCTATCATCAGGATACAGTAGGTTATCAATATCAGATCAGTGGGGTTCCGACTCCTGGCACCTCTGACAATCAATTGCACCATGGCCTCTTCAAACAGATGATGTACAGGGGTCCCAGGAGTCAGCCCCTCAGAAATCTGATATTGATGACCAATCCTTAGGATAGGTCATCAATATTTTACTCCCAGAAAATCTCTTTAAACTAGTTGACCTCACTTTTGATTTGGTTGGTAGTTATGTAGTGTCCCACTGCAAGTGTTAATGTCACTGTATTCTGTGAACTTAATATCCCAAAGGCTGTATAGAATAAGCTGTAAGTGAGTATGCAGCTAGGAGCAGAGCATATCAGGGAAGCACTCACTAGTATGCATTAGGTGCCAGGAAGCGTTTCAGATACTCACCCTCCTGCGCTGCGGCTCCGCTCCGGGTCCAGCGCTCCCTTGTCTTCACCTGCCAGCGCTGTACTGTCCTGACCCCGTACAGCTTCAGGACTGCATGCAGTCAGGTGACAGTGCAGCGCTGGCAGGAGAAGACAGAGGAGCGCTGGATACGGAGCGGAGCTGCGGAGCAGAGGAGGTAAGAGGGTTTTTTATTTTAGTTTTATAGGGCTGACTGGGCTGATCTGAGGTCTGATGGGGGCTGATCTGAGGTCTGATGGGGGTCTGATGGGGGCTGATCTGAGGTCTGATGGGGGTCTGAAAGGGCTGATCTGAAGTCTGATGGGGCTGAGTAGGCTGATCTGAGGTCTGTTGGAAGTCTGAAAGGGCTAATCTGAGGTCTGATGGGAGTCTAACAAGGAGGGCTGATATGGGGGTCTGATGTGATGTCCTGATATTTATGGGTGGTCTGATATGAGGATCTGAAATGAGGTCTGATGAAAAATATTTTTTTTCTTATTTTTCTACTCTAAAATCTGGGGTGCGTCTTATCATCGGGTGCGTCTTATAAAGTGAAAAATATGGTAATTTACAAACATAAAATGATTCTACATTTCTATGTATATAAATATATATATATATATATATATCCATAATTGCAAAAAACGGACAGCACCTCCTACAGGTGAGAGTCAGGTGCAAGCTACCTACTGGCTAATTAAATACTAAACAAAAAATGGCAGCAGCACTAGATAAGCCATGACACACAAAATGAACATGAAGTAAACATGTGAAAAAGTAAAAAAGCATAACTGCTGTGTAGTAAGTAAAGTGGAAGCTCTTAGCGCATATAAATGATCATAAATATGTCGGGCTCATCCACCAACGATCAAGGTGGCTTCCAATCGGATGAGTCCTACACTAACACTGACCTGCATCCTACACAAACCGGCAGGCCCATATCAGGAGAACACCATACCTGGTCAGAAGCTGCACCAGTGTGAACAGGAGTGCTAAATTCCCAGAGGAGGCCAGTCCTCCTCTATATATACATAATTGCAAAAAACGGACAGCACCTCCTACAGGTGAGAGTCAGGTGCAAGCTACCTACTGGCTAATTAAATACTAAACAAAAAATGGCAGCAGCACTAGATAAGCCATGGCACACAAAATGAACATGAAATAAATAAATATATATATATATATATATATATATATATATATATATATAAAAGTATATATTATAATATGTATAATATAAGTATATATTATAAAAGAAAATACTAAATAAAAATGTAAGGAACAGATAGATAGTAACAATGGGTGTTACTGAGAATGGAAAGTTGAGTACCATCTCCAAATAGGAACTACAATGTCTTAGAGCTGTACAAAAACTGGAGCACCTACAATGTTTTTGGTTCTAGAGTGACCATATTCATCCAGTGATATAAATTATTTGAAAATATCTATATATTCTCCCAAATTCTGTTTTATATAGCAAACCACTGCAATTTGTAATATGTGTATACGTCCATTTAGGTCATGTTTTTTTTTTTTTTTCCATTCTTCTGGATCGATTTTGCTGGATAACAGGCTGAACTAGAAGGACATATTTATGTTCCCATCCCATTATGTTACTTTAAAATAAAAACAGCAAGTTTATAAAGATTCAACTGTTTTATTAGATGATAGCATGACACATAAAAAAGACAGTAGGTGGCTAATACATTGCAATTTATTTTAGTCTGTTTAATCCTTTTTATTAAAGAAGAGTAAGAAAGATGAAAATATAGCAGAGTTTAGGAACAATGGACATTAATAACATAATGTTATTACAATAATGTTTGGTGAACTCAGATTTGGACATGCTGAGGAGACTGCTCTGCATGTACAGGTTATCAGCCTGTTTGCTGACTGGTGAGGTGTATACTTCAGTTGTCCATTTGGCCCCATCCACCATCCATTCCACAGATGTAGTTCTGGGGGTGAAATCACTCACAGAACAGACTATGGTGGCCTTATCTGTCTGTAACTCTTTTTTTCAGATGGACAATAGACAGACACAGAGGGAATCTTCACTTCACCGGTTGTTTGATATATGTAAAGGACATAGTCACAACCCAGATACAGAACAAACAATTTTCTCCTGCCTTTTAAACAGTTTTTAACATATAGGCGTTCATTATGAATGTATTTATAACATTTTCTGGTGCACTTTGCACTTTCCTCCAAATTTGTTTCTTACCTGGTATAGATCAGATATATTAACCATTTGTACCATAAGTTAGAGCCATGTGGTTCAGCTTGTAAAAGTAGTAGTTAAAAGTGGGTATGACTTGTCACTTGGCCTGGATATAGATATTTTTATGAAACGCAACCTTTTTTTTTTATAAAAGAAAAACATGCAAAATATGTTCAAATTAGTAAAGAAACCTTGTTTCTACTCCACATGGACCATGGTGCAGAAAAAGTAGCATCATTTTAGCCAGTCTCAAAGTATGATATAATTTATGACAAATGTATTAAAGAAGGGAACATGCAGTGTAAAATGAACATACGTCAATAAAGTAGTCTAGCTTTAAAAGGGTTCTCTGAGATCTTAATACTGATAACCTGTCTTCTGAATAGGTCATCAGTATCTGATAAGTGAAGGTCTGACACCCGTTACCCCCACCAATCAGCTGTTTGAGAAGGCACTGGTGCTCCCATTAGTGCTGCGGCCTTCTCATTGCTTTCCCTAGGCTGAGTGACAACACGTATCGGTAGCACCACAGCCTTCTTGGTGATTACCAAGCATAGCACCGTACATAGTATAGTGGCTGTGCTTGGTATTGCAGCTCAGCCTTATTCACTTCTATGGGGATGAGATGCACCTAGGCCTTCTCAAACAGCTGAACGGCAGGTGTCCCAGGTGTTGGGTCCACACAGATCAGATACTGTTGACCTATCCAGAGGCTAGGTCATTAGTATTAAAATCTTGGAAAACCTGTTTAACATAGAAAATAGATAAAATGCTACTGCACAAAATGTCTAATAAATTATTTAACTTTTGACAATGACTTTCTAAAATTGGCCTACAGTATAAGGTATATTTACTAGAGGACCCCAGATAGACATTGAGGCAGGGTATTCTACATTTTAAAAATAATCATTTACAGCAATTATTTAGCTCTATTGCATCATAAATCCATGAAAACTTGACAAAATCTGTATTATGTTCATTCATATTCAGCATCTAAAATGCTGTGTCATGAAAAGTATTCATTTTTAACTTTACAGGATTTATTTGTATATATTGTCATTCAACTTATTAACATGTGTTTTCACTGATAAATTGTATTATATGTATCATTTATCAATGGTATTTACTATGCTATGGTGGCCAAAGTAAGATAACATATGAGATATACTGTATTTGAAAGGAAATGGTGGGAACTCTCTGGTTGCATCTATCATTATTTAAACCTACCTTATTCCTTCACCTCTACTTAAAATTGTACTATAATGTTTAACTTTCCACCAAATCATACAAAAATAACCAATTTTGATTAGCAGGCATAATTTTTACAAATCCTAGACTTCTACTAAATTTGATGCTGTATGCTAATTTAACTACATGAAATCATGGAACATAAAGTTATAAAACATGAGTGATATAAGTACAGTGATCCCTCAAGATACAATGGCCTCAGGATACAATATTTTCAACGTACAATGTTCTTTTCTGACCCATCGTAAGTTGAAACTAGACTCAACATACAATGCCTCAGACTCACAGCCAACCAATCAAGGCCACTTCTCTGGTAAAATAGCTGGGTTAGTTGCTAGTTATCAGCTATTCCTGACTGTTAGGCCCCTTACACACCTGCGGCACGGGGCTCTGGCAAGCTGTTCTGGTGGGTGAACAGCCCGCCGGATCTGTGCTGCCGCAGGTGCACGTGTGGCGGGCCAGCCCCATTCACTGTAATGGGGGCGGGCCACTGATCCGGCCGCAGCACGGAAACCCCTGCCGAGAGGCGGCCAGAACGAAAATACAACATGTTGTTAAAGGGAACCTGTCATCTCTGAAACACCCCCTGAAATAGAGTAAGCAGTGTATAGTGTAAGTGACATCAAGTCCGGTTATGTAATTTTTATCTTCATACTCGCTTCCATTCTGATGTTGTGCTCCCACAAACCTGCAGTAAAATGCACTCAGTGGACTCCAGTGCTCACTCACATAATAGAGAGGACTCAAAGAAGAGTCCTCTCAATGCATTTTACTGCTGGTTTGTGGGAGCACAGCGTCGGAATGGAAGTGAGTATGAAGATAAAACTTACATATTCGGATTCAGCATCACTTACACTATACACCGCTTACTCTAGTTCAGGGGTGTTTCGGAGATGACAGGTTCCCTTTAAAACAGCTGTTAGTTGAGTAATAGGTTCCAAAGCCCCAAAATGTCACCCCAGATGAAAGAAAATGAAGATTTAATAAAAAGGCTATTTATGTTGTATTATCGTTCTGGCCGCCTCTGGGCAGGTGTTGCCGTGCTGTGGCTGGCCCCACACGTGCACCCACTGGAACAGCCTGCTGGAGCCCCATGCTGCAGGTGTGAAAATAGCCTTATATGTAAGGACTTGTTTTATCTGTCTTATTTATCTGCTTATTTTTCTTAAATCTTCATTTTCTTTCATCTGGGGTGACATTTTGGGGCTTTGGAACCGATTACTCAATTTACAGTTGTTTTAACATACAATAGTCATCCTGGAACCAATTAATATTGTAACTTGAGGGACCACTATATACAATTAAAGGTTTACCAATCCCTAGATTGAGGAGATAGACGCACTCGCATATTGTGTTCTCTCTCCTTACTGCAGGGGACAGAATCAAAATAGGCCCATAAACTTTCTATTGTGTCCGTCTCCTGGAGTGAGGAGAGAACAATATACAAGACCCCCACTAATCAAAACTTATGTCTCTATATTTTGTTATTACAAAAAACCCTTTAGATCAGGGTAATATGCAGAATGTGGTTTAACCCTTACACTCTCAGCGCCGTACATGTACGGCGCAAAAATCACTGCCGCAAGTCCCAGCGTCGTACAGCGGGGGTCCGGCTGCAGCGTCAGGTCATAGTGCGTGCCGGCAGGGAAGAGAGAGGAGCGCGGAGCGTGGGACCGGACGGCAGCGGCAGCGCAGAACAGGTAAGTATGGTCTTTAAATGGCTGGGTGGGCTGATCTGAGGTCTGATAGGGGCACAAGACGCTGATCTGAGGTGTGAAGGGGCACAAAACGCTAATCTGAGGTCTGATGGGGGCACAATATGGTAGTATGAGGTCTGATGGGGGCACAATATGGTAGTATGAGGTCTGATGGGGGGCACAATATGATAATATGAGGTCTGTTGGGGGCACAATATGCTAATCTGAGGTCTGTTGGGGGCACAATATGCTAATCTGAGGTCTGTTGGGGGCACAATATGCTAATCTGAGGTCTGTTGGGGGCACATTCTGCTGATCTGAGGTCTGATGGGGGCACATTCTGCTGATGTGAGGTCTGATGGGGGCACATACTGTTGCTCTGAGGTCTGATGGGGGCACATTCTGCTGATTTGAGGTCTGATGGGGGCACATTTTGCTGATCTGAGGTCTGATGGGGGCACATTCTTCTGATCTGAGGTCTGATGGGGGCACATTCTGCTGATCTGAGGTCTGATGGGGGCACATTCTGCTGATCTGAGGTCTGGTGGGAGCACAGTGAGATGGTATGGGGGCACAGGGGGCTGATATGGGGGTCTGATGTGATGTCCTTAAATTTATGGGCAGTCTGATAAGAGGATCTGATGAAAAATATTTTTTTCTTATTTTCCTACACTAAAACCTAGGTACGTCTTATGGGCCGGTGCGTCTTATAGGGCGAAAAATACGGTACATTGAGTAATACACTTACAGCCAATGCATTACAATACAAAAGTATTGTAATGCAGTGTAAAGGGGATCAGACCCCCAAAAGTTAAAGTGGAAAAAAAAGTTAAAAAATAAAGTTTCCTAAAAAAAATAATAATAAAAGTTTCAATTAAAAAAAAAGCCATTTTCCAAAAAAAAAAGTTAAAAAAAATTGTAAAAAAAAGGTAAAACAAGAAAGATAAACATATTAGGTATTGCCGCGTCTGTATCGACCGGCTCTATAAAAATATCACGTCATCCACCCCGCCAGGTGGGGTATGACGCAGTAAAAAAAAAAAAAAAAAAGTGCCAAAACAGACATTTTTTGGTCACCTTCTCTTACAAAAAGTGTAATAGCAGGCGATCAAAAAGGCGTATTTATCCCAAAATGGTACCAATCAAACCGTCATCTTGTTCCGCAAAAATGATACCCTACCTGAGACAATCGCCCGAAAAATAAAAAAATATGGCTCTCTGAAAATGGCAACACAAAAAATAGATTTTATTCTGTTCAAAAAGAAATCTAATGTGTAAAACTTTCCAAAAATAAAAAAGTTACACATATTGGGTACCGCCGCGTCCGTAACAACCGGCTCTATAAAAATATTACATGAGATGGCCCCCCAGGCGAATGCTGCAAAAAAAAAAAAAAGTGCCAAAACAGACATTTTTTTGGTCACCTTCCCTTACAAAAAGGGTAATAGCAGGCGATCAAACAGGCGTATTTACCCCAAAATTGTACCAATCAAACCGTCATCTTGTCCTGCAAAAACGATACCCTACCTGAGACAATCACCTGAAAACTTAAAAAAATATGGCTCTTTGAAAATGGCAACACAAAAAAAGATTTTATTCTGTTCTAAAATGCATCTAATGTGTAAAACTTTCCAAAAATAAAAAAGTTAGACATATTGGGTATTGTCGCGTCCGTAACAACCTGCTCTATAAAAATATTACATGATATGGCCCCCCGGGTGAAGGCTGCAAAAAATTAAAAAAAAAACTATGCCAAAACAACCATTTTTTCCCCTCTTCCCTCACAAAAAGTGTAATAGCAGGCGATCAAAAAGGCGTATTTATCCCAAAATGGTACCAATCAAACCGTCATCTTGTCCCGCAAAAATGATACCCTACCTGAGACAATCGCCCGAAAAATAAAAAAAATATGGCTCTCTGAAAATGGCAACACAAAAAACAGATTTTATTCTGTTCAAAAATGCATCTAATGTGTAAAACTTTCCAAAAATAAAAATGTTTGACATATTGGGTATCGCCGCGTCCATAACAACCTGCTCTATATGAGATGGCCCCCCAGGTGAATGTTGTAAAAAATTTTTTTTTAAAACTATGCCATAACAGCCATTTTTTTCACCTTGCCTCACAAAAAGTGTAATAGCAGGCGATCAAAAAGTCTTATGTACCCCAAAATGGTACCAATGAAAACGTCACCTCGTCCCGCAAAAAATGAGCCCCCACATAAGACAATAACTCAAAAAATAAATAAAAATCAATGGCTCCCGCAAACCAATCCATCAAAATCTGTGCTGCAAAATCCATATGGCGCTCCTTCTGTTCTGAGTCCTGCCATGTACCCCCACAGCAGTTTACCACCACACATGGGGTGCTGCCGTATTCAGGAGAAAATGGGGAACAAATTATGGTGTGCTTTTCTCCTGTTACCCCTTGTGAATATGAAAAATTTGGGGCTAAAGCAACATTTTTATTGGAGGAAATGAAACTTTAAATTTTCACAGCCAAGTGTTTCCAAATTCCATAAAACGCTTAGGGGGTCAAAGTGGCCAGTACCCCCCTTAATATATTCTTTGAAGGGTGTAGTTTTCAAAATGGGGTCACTTTTTGAGGGTTTCCACTGTAGGGGTACGTCAGGGTCTCTCAATTACAAAATGGTGCCTAAAAACTATTCTAGCAAAATCTGCCTCCAAAATCCATTTGGCGCTCCTTTACTTCTAACCACTGCCACAAACCCATAGAGACGTTTACCACCACATATGGGGTATTTCTGTAAACTGCAGAATCAGAGTAATGTATATTGAGGTTTAGTTTGCTGTTAACCCTTGCTGTTTTGCAAGAAAAAAATTAACATGAATAATCTACCAAAAAAGTGAAATTTTGAAATTTCACCTCCATTTTTCATTAATTCTTGTGGAACACCTCAAGGGTTAACAAAGTTTGTAATAGCAGTTTTTATAATTTGAGGGGTGTAGTTTCTAAAATGGGGTCATTTATGGGTGGTTTCCATTATGTAAGCCCCTCAAAATCACTTTATATCTTAAATGGTGCTTTAAAAAAACGTTTTTGGAAATTTTGTTGAAAATTTGAAAAATGGCTAACGTCCCAAAAAAGTAAAATGACATTTATAAAATGATGCCAACATAAAGTATACATATGTTGAATGTAAAATAATAACTATTTTTGGAGGTATTACTATGTATTTTGAAAGTAGATAAACTGAAATTTTGAAATTTGCAAATTTTTCCAAATTTTTGCCAAATTTGGTATTTTTTTATAAATAAAAATGAAATATTTTGCCACAAATTTACTATTATCATGAAGCACAATATGTGACTTGAAAACAATCTTAGAATGGCCTGGATAAGTAAAAGCGTTCCAAAGTTATTACCACATAAAGTGACACATGTCAGAGTCTTCACTTCACTGGCTGTTAGATATAAAATAAAGGGCAAATATTATAAGAATTCATTGAAAGCAAAATGTTATTTGTTTTAATTTCGAAATCTTACTTTATGGTAGAATAAAGTGAAAATCTCTTTCGTAATCTTGGATGATTATCTGCAGTAATACAAGAGTCCAATGCATAATTTTCCTATTTCTCCTGTTCCTTACTGTCAGTGCCGAAAACTATGCCGAAATACGTTGCTGATGTGCACATGCACAGGAGTCCTCTCCATTATGTTAGTGCAGCATAGCAGTCTAGACTATGTATTTCAGTGTAGCTTTTGGCATGATAGTGGGATTACAGGAGGCTGGTGTAAAATAAGGAAAAATGGTGATCCAGACTCCTTATGTGAAATACTACTTATTACTGCTGATAATAGTCCAGGACCCTGGTGAGAGATTCTCTTTAAGTATTGAAGTTTCATATGAGTAGACTTAAATAAGCCTGAAATCAGTCAAACTGTTGCAAAAAGTTTATAATGGCAGCCTCTTATGGCAGGCTAGTCACAAGGATATGAATGTATTATATGCAGAACATATACTGTAATTCACTATTACACTGCCTTTAAGACACATCTTGATATTCTATTTACCTCAGATAGCTTGCTTATATACAATACATAGAGGCTTCACTATCACAAACGGCATATTAAGTATGAAGGGATATTTTTATAGCATTTCTGTTAAAGGTTAATATTAAGAAGATGGCCTATTTAAAAGAATTACTAATGTAACACAGTATTAGGCAAGGATATAAAATGTAATGAATTATGTCAAGATACCGTGATGTTCACGTAGAATTACAAGCCTTTTCTTAACCAAATTGGAGGGTTCTTTAACATCCTTTTATTTAATATTTAAAAATTCTAATAAAAATGTGGTTTAAACTGTCCTCTAGTACATGTCACATATGGGTCAGCGCAACATCAGTTGCTATGTGGATGTTTCCTTATAGAGCATAATTAGTTCATGGAATTTAACTGTAAGAACAGAATAAACACTTAAATTTAAATTAAATTAAATTTAAATGTTAGGTATAGTAGAAGAAGATGTATCACCTACTATGGTTGATAAATAATTAATGAATAAAAAAGATGAAAGCTAGGCTTGATGGTAGTAGTACTTACTGAGAATGGTGAGCAGAGTTCCACCTCCAAAAAAAGCTCAGTGGTTCATGGCTGTACAAAAACCGGTTGCACTGGTTAATCTGAGCTGAATACCCCTGACATAGAGCAGAGACAATCATATATAACATTTTGACAGAATTCTCATCAAGTGTACATGTACTATTCGCCTAGTTAAAGAATTGGTTATATAAGCCATTACTTATTTATCTTAGAACAGATAGCTAAAGACAGTCTGGAGGACTATAGGTGTACCAAGCAACGGTCCATGAACCTTCTGGGCCCCAGTGCAAAATCTGTAACAGGACCCCCACCTACCATGTGCCATTTATAATACTGATGCCTTTTTATCTGTAGGATGAGCAAATGATTCCTCTACATCCCTTATAGATATGTCCCCAGTATCAGGATAGGCCATCACCAGTTGATCAGTTGGGTTCTGAAACCCCACACACCTGCCAATCAGAATTATGGGTGCAGCTCTGGCCCTGAAAGTCATTGTCCCCCACCGATCAGCTAGTGATATCCTATCCTAAGGACTGACCATTACTTAATAAAAGCTGGACAACCCCTTTAAGCATTCAACCTGATACATCAAATTATTTGTTCCTATAATAAGTTCCACCCACAATAAAGTTGTTGACCTTGTAAAACATTGCCATTAATCTGTGACCCATACTTGATAAAGGTCAAAACATTGCATTTTTGTGATGTGAACATGTCAGCCAATTGGTTCTTTTGGTACATTTGGATAATGTCACACTTTTTTTATTTTTTGACCCTTGGATCCAAAATTTGGAGATTTTTTGGAGTTCGGAATATCACACAACAACCTGGCTGCAACTTGAGTCCACTTTAAATTCTAAGAAGCTCCAAGAAAGTACAATTCGACAGAACAGAATACAGCTATAATGTTAGATGGTAGATGAAATCAGTACTTGTAATGAGCATATTCTAAGTATCATCCAAATAGATGATGATGATGGGAACAGGATCTAAATATAATGCGATGCACGTGTTTATAGTAAATGAAATGACAAAAAATAGGTTTCATGTAGTATGATAATAAATATATATATGACAATATGATAAAATCTAGATAATTGAAGTTAAAAGGGACTATAGTAATATTAACCTGGTTAACATGTACCATTTATTTCTGGTTTGGTTTATGAGGAGAGGATTCATTTTGGAAATATCAGTGTTTTACTTGAAAATAACAAGAAAAAGTTGATAAAGATTCAATCGTTTTATTAGATGATAGATAGCATGACGCATAAGGAAGACAGTAGGTGGCTAATACATTACAATTGGTTTTAGTCTTTTTAATCCTTTTAAAGAGAGCAAGAAACATGAAAATATAACAGTTTAAAAACAATGAATATTAATAACATTCAGATCTCTTCATCTTCTGAATAATCTCTTTCCCTTGATGAGTCACTTTACAGGCATAATCCTCATGTTTGGTGAACTCAGATTTGGACATGCTAAGGAGACTGCTCTGTATGTACAGGTTATCAGCCTGTTTATTGACTGGTGAGGTGTATACTTCAGTTGTCCACTTGGCCCCATCCACCATCCATTCCACAGATATAGTTCTGGGGGTGAAATCACTCACAGAGCAGACCATGGTGGCCTTATCTGTCTGTAACTCTTCTTCAGATGGACCATAGAAAAACACAGAGGGAGTCTTCACTTCACCGGCTGTAGGATATAAAGAAAAGATGTCTGAGCTACTAGACTTACATTAAGATATAATCTACATTTTCTTTTCTCCATTGATTTTCTTCATAGTTGTAGTTTATATGTAGATTTAACAATTGTAACATCAAATCACTATTTATTAAATATAATATGACAAAAATACACATTGGCCAGGGAGTCTCGGTCTCTCTCCCCACCAAAAGTACTGCAGGTATATAAAGATTACAGCCACATACAGGAAGCTGCCTACATTGGGGACTGTAGAGTACATATAGCTATCTACATTTAGTAATAGTACTGCTAACTTATATCTGATATGTTCTCCTGAGTGACTACAGGCAAAATGCCCTGGAAATAAGTAAACTTAGTCCTCTCCATTATGTGAGTGCAGTATAGCAGTCTAGACTGTGTATTTTGGTGTAGCTTTTGGCATGACATTGGGAGAACAGGGGGCTGATGGAAAATAAAAAATGGTGATCCAGACTCCTTATGTGCAATACTACTTATTACTGCTAATAATAGTCCAGGGTCCTGGTGAGAGATTTCCTTTAAATATTGAAGTTGCATATGAGTAGACTTAGACAAACCTGACACTAAGAAATCAGTCAAACAGTTGCAAAAAGTTCACAGCGACAGCCTCTTATGGCAGGCTATCCACAAGGATGTGAATGTATTATATGCAGAACATATAATTCACTATTAGACTGCCTTTAAGACACATCTTGTTATTCTACTTACCTCAGATAGCTTGCTTATATAGAGTACATAGAGGCTTCATTATCACAAACAGCATATTAAGTATGCAGGGATATTTTTACAGCATTTCTATTAAAGGTTAATATTAAGAAGATGGCCTACTTAAAAGAATTACTAATGTAACACAGTATTAGGCAAGGATATAAAATGTAATGAATTATGTCAAGATACCGTGATGTTCAAGTAGAATTACAAGCCTTTTCTTAACCAAATTGGAGGGTTCTTTAACATCCTTTTATTTAATATTTAGAAATTCTAATAAAAATGTGGTTTAAACTGTCCTCTAGTACATGTCACATATGGGTCAGCACAACATCAGTTGCTATGTGTGTTTCCTTATATAACATAAGTTAGTTCATAGAATTTAACTGTAAGAACAGAATAAAAACTTAAAATTAAATTTAAATGGTAGGTATAGTAGAAGAAGATGTATCACCTACAATGGTTGATAAATAATTAATGAATAAAAAAGATGAAAGCTAGGCTTGATAGTAGTAGTACTTACTGAGAACGGTGAGCTGAGTTCCACCTCCGAAAATATCTCACAGTGGTTCATGGCTGTACAAAAACTGGTTGCACTGGTTAATCTGAGCTGAATACCCCTAACATAGAGCAGAGACAATCATATATAACATTTTGACAGAATTCTCATCAAGTGTACATGTACTATTCGCCTAGTTTAAGAATTGGTTATATAAGCCATTACTTATTTATCTTAGAACAGATAGCTAAAGACAGTCTGGAGGACAATAAGTGTACCAAGCAACGGTCCTTGAACCTTCTGGGCCCCAGTGCAAAATCTGTAACAAGACCCCCACCTACCATATGCCATTTATAATACTGATGCCTTTTTATCTGTAGGATGAGCAAATGATTCCTCTACATCCCTTATAGATATGTCCCCAGTATCAGGATAGGCCATCACCAGTTGATCAGTTGGGTTCTGAAACCCCACACACCTGCCAATCAGAATTATGGGTGCAGCTCTGGCCCTGAAAGTCATTGTGCCCCACCGATCAGCTAGTGATATCCTATCCTAAGGACTGACCATCACTTAATAAAAGCTGCACCACCCCTTTAAGCATTCAGCCTGATACATCAAATTATTTGTTCCTATAATGGGTTCCACCCACAATAAAATTGTTGACCTTGTAAAACATTGCCATTAATCTGTGACCCATACTTGATAAAGGTCAAAATATTGCATTTTTGTGATTTGAACATGTCAGTCGATTGGTTTTATGGTACATTTGGATAATGTCACACTTTTTTTATTTTTGTGATCGGTGGATCCAACATTTGGATTTGGGAATATTACACAATAATCTGGCTGCAACTTGAGTCCACTTTGTACTCTGTTCTGCATGGTTCTGTTGAATTGTACTTGCTTGGAGCTTCTTGAAATTTAACTCTAATGTTAGATGATAGTTTAAATCAGTGCTTGTGGTGAACATATTCTAAGTATCATCCAAATAAATGATGATGATGATGGGAACAGGATCTAAATATAATACGATGCATGTGTGTATAGTAAATGAAATGACAAAAAGGTTTCATGTAGTATGATAAATATTTATATAAATCTGACAATATGATAAAATCTAGATAATTGAAGTTAAAAGGGACTATAGTGAAGTAACATTAGCCTGGTTAATATGTACCATTTATTTCTGGTTAGGTTTATGAGGATAGGATTCAGTTTGGAAATATCTTGAAATATAAATATCTTGAAAATAGCAAGAACAAGTTGATAATGATTCAGTAGATTTATTAGATAATAGATAGCATGACACATAAAGTAGACAGTAGGTTACTAATACATTGCAATAGTTTTTTGTCTTTTTAATCCCTTTTATTAAAGAAGAGAGTAAAAACGAAGAAAATATAACAGAGTTTAAGAACAATGAACATTAATTACATTCCGATCTCTTTATCTTCTGGATAATCTCTTTCCCTTGATGAGTCACTTTACAGGCGTAATCCTCATGTTTGGTGAACTCAGATTTGGATATGCTGAGGAGACTGCTCTGCATGTACAGGTTATCAGCCTGTTTACTGACTGGTGAGGTGTATACTTCAGTTGTCCACTTGGCCCCATCCACCATCCATTCCACAGACGTAGTTCTGGGGGTGAAATCACTCACAGAGCAGACCATGGTGGCCTTATCTGTCTGTAACTCTTCTTTAGATGGACAATAGACAGACACAGAGGGAGTCTTCACTTCACCGGCTGTTGGATATAAAGAAAAGATGTCTGAGCTACTAGACTTACATTAAGATATAATCTACATTTTCTTTTCTCCATTGATTTTCTTCATAGTTGTAGTTTATATGTAGATTTAACAATTGTAACATCAAATCACTTTATTAAATATGATATGACAAAAATACACATTGGTCGGGGAGTCTAGGTCTCTCTCCCCAACAGAAGTACTGCAGGTATATAAAGATTACAGCTATATACTGGAAGCTGCCTACATTGGGGACTATAGAGTACATGTATGTAGCTGTCTACATTTAGTATGAGTACTGCTAACTTATATCTGATACATATGTTCTCCTGAGTGAGTACAGGTAAAATCCCCTGGAAATAAGTAAACTTTCTTCATATACTGACAAGTGTATGTTTACATGGTAATGACAGCATCGCACTTCCTTTGTCTGTTATGTAGATGTAGATGATGAAAATGCATCAGAATAAAACTAATGAAATATATAGTACTGTATATTCTTTTCTATGGAGACAACAGCAGTAATGCTAGATAATGCAATATCTCTGTTATCTATACCCATTAGTTAAACAAACCTATATATTATCTATAATACACTGTCACTGTCTTATCTATACATATTTATATGCCTATCTTATCTATAATACGCTGTCACTGTCATATATATATATATATATATATATATATATATATATTATTCATACACCTATCTCATCTATCATACACTTCCACTGTCTTATCTATACATATTATTCATACACCTATTATCTATAATACACTGTCACTTTTAACTATACATATTATTTATGCACCTATATGATCTATAATACACTGTCATTGACTTATCTATATATATTTACAGTATACACATATATTATCTATTATACACTGTCACTCTTATCTATACATATTATTTATACGTCTATCTTATCTATAATACACTGTCACTTTTATCTATACATATTATTTATATGCCTATATTATCTTTAATACACTGTCACTGTCTTATCTATACATATTATTTATATGCCTATATTATTTATAATACACTGTCACTGTCTTATCTATAAATATTATTTATACACCTATGTTATCTGTAATACACTGTCACATCTATATATATTATCTATAATACAGTGTCACTGCTGTTATCTTTTCAGAAGAGAATATACTATATAATTCATTTCCAGCAGGTCACATTGTTAGACTTGTATCCTAATAATGGTTTACTGGTGATTAGAGGTGAGAAAAGTGCTCAAAAAATTAGATTTAGCTGCTTTGCCAAATTTTACAAAAAAAATTGCTTTGTGATGAATTACCAGAATAAAAGGCACAGATTAATGTTTGATAAACCATAGGAATGAGAAAAAGTGATAGGATAAGAACATCTCAGTTACATAATAAATAAATCACTTGTAAGCAGCACAAAGAATTTTCATTTTGGTCCATCAACGTGTTTAAATAATACAAACTTGGCTACATAATAAACTTGAACTCTGGGTGTTTGTACATTGATGATTTAGTAGATTTAATATTCAGCTTTCTTACATTTTTAATAATTGTTGTTTGACTTACAGTTTTGAATAAAAGCAATAAAAAGTCTTCAATTGAAAATATGAAATATATAGATTCATTTTTATGACTTGTAGAGCATGTATTATCAAACATATATTACAAAGGTACTTACAGTGAATGACTAACTTGGTCCCTTCTCCGAAAATAAACACACTATAGTACAGACCCATACAAAAACCATGTAATGCTGCGTGTGACAGTACATGCAGCAGGGCCTCATGTACTGTAGATATATTTTCTGTGAATGTCACTATTAATATCTTTGTTCCTATAGTATTTTCTGATAAAATTGCTAAAAAAACTATTACCACACTGGCAAAAAGTAGCCACATGATCTAGAAGAAAACGTGTACTATTTGATAACACTATGCTGTTGTTAAAAAAAACACTATTACAAAAAACAGTATTAACACTGTACAATGGTAGATACCAGTTGTACCTTGACACCCTGTAGGCCATGAAATACCGTAAGTGAATAAAGTACTAATTTCCAAGGTGAGGAGGCAGATTCATCACAAAGATACTGCATGTATTAGACTTTTTCAATGGCACTTGTGCATTTTTGCACAAGTGCTGTTTTTGTGCCAGCCTTGCTACTTTCATGAAAAGGGAATAGGGCTAGGGTGAACTGACCAAAAAATAAAGCAGCAGAAATACATAGCATGACGCTTTTAGGGTAGTGCACAACCATCAGCGTCTGCCACAGTAGAACAGCAGCATAATCTATAATAATAGAGCGATAGCTATTTTTTATTGAGCACCGCTCATGGCACAATGATGTCATTGGTTTTAAAAGGGTTCAATAAAAGTTAATTTGTAATCATCTTCTAGTGTCTAGGGCAAGTAGGGTATTATAGCCAAGTTGGCAACAAGTGAGAAAACCACTATTTAATTATATACAATATGACCTAAGATGCTTAATGGCCAAAAACTATATCCTGATATCTCTCCTCAACATGGCTTAGAGTATGAGAGCTACATTACTGAAGATCATTATTCTAAACTCACAGTGACTTGTGTACTCATCGATGGTTTAAGGAAGTACTGTAGGTTTATAGAGAGAAGAGTCACATACAGAAAGCTGAGTACATTCAGAATAGTACTAGTATAACTAACATAATATGTCTGAATTCTTCTCCTTTAATGATCAAGAGTACAGGTGATTACCCTGGATATAAGTAAACGTTGTTCTTTTTACATGCTAATGACCACGGTCTGTTATGTAGATGTATAAGTTCATCTATATTGTGTTCTCTATGCTGTAATCTATAGCAGAGACTATGCTATATATTTCACTACATTTCTATTCTGAAGCATTTCCAACAGGTCATATTTTTGGAACTTTACAAATAATGGTTGATCTGTGAGTCACTGAAATCTGTTCTTCTTGTGATAATGAAGAATAAGAGCCTTAAGGACTGAACTCAGGACTTATTGGATTGTTGTAGTGCTGGATTTTCCCTAATCTACATAGCAATCTATAGCACTAAAACGTAGTAGTGTTAGGCTACTTTCACACCACTGTTTTTGAAGGATCTGTCATGGATCAGCAAAAATGGTTCTGTCATGATAATACAACCATCTGCATTCATTTTGAACGGGGTCGGTTGTATTATCTTTAACATAGCCAAGACGGACCCATCATGAACACCATTGAAAGTCAATGGGGGACGGATCCATCCCCATTGATTTACATTGTGAGTCATAATGGATCAGTTTGGCTCCGCTTCGTCATGCAGACACCAAAACGCAGCAAGCAGTGTTTGTGTCCACCTCCAAAGTGGAATGCTGACTGAACTGAAGCAAAACTGATGCATTCTGAACGGATCCTTTTCCATTCAGAATGCATTAGGACAAAACTCATCAGTCTTGGAAGCGTTTTTGCAGATCCATGATGGATACTGCAAAAACGCTGGTGTGAAAGTAGCCTTAATCTATGTGCGTAAATAAGGAGTAAGACAGGAATACTAAATGTGTAATTTTAACATAGGTTCTTAAAACCAAACTATACAGCAATTATTATGAATATTCTACTTTACCAAAACAAATATTATATATATATATATATATATATATATATATATATATATATAAGAGAGAGAGAGAGAGAGAGAGAGAGAGAGAGACAGCAAAAACATAGTGATGGTAGAAAGTGACAGGATATCATCATATCAACTAAATAACAAATGTAAAGAAATGCATTAAAATATGAATATAGATGTATGGCATCAAAATAAATATCTTATAATGTTTTCTAATAAAGAAAGAAAGGAAGGGACGAGAACAAGCCTTGGAAGAGAGAAATTATGGTACTTACTTTGAACGTTAAGCTGGGTTCCACCTCCAAAAATCCATCACAGTGTTACAGACCTGTACAAAAACTATAATGTCTAGTCACATACTGTAGAGAATGGCTGAGAGAAGAGAACTATAAGATGCTTCGCCATATCAGATGATTGCTTCTTGTATTGTAGGCCAATGGGGCTCCATTTCTGATCTAAGGTATAAAAGTTCTGCAGGACTACACACTCATTGAACAAGCTCCTGTCGTTCACATAATTGTAGTTTTATGGAGTTACAATCAAGATGTTCACCCTTCTTTCTACTATAAATGACCTTTGTATGAACTTTTTATCTTTTAGAACATTTAGATCCAGTTTACATTACATACAGTACTATTTTATAGTACCGTATGACATGATATGTATACTGTATATAGTTGCGATTGTTTGATATTGTAGGTAAGGTAATCATCTTAATTTGTTTTTTTTAAAGCTTGATGTAAATTTTTGTAATCAAGTGTCCATGGTAATCTGAGGTTCAACATTAAAGTATAATTTTGGGCAGTTTTGTATAGGGCCATAATTTATCATTTCTGGGTTTATCTATGGAGCTGAACTTTTGTGTCCCTTTAGCTTTCATATTATGTGATCCATAAACTACCAATTTAATTCATATGTCATAAAATAAGAATAACACATAATTCAACAATAAAATATGTTGTTTGGCTAGTATTATGTGATAATATATATTACATGTGAATATATATATTACACTAAAATGGGTTATATTGACATTAGCTTGGTTAACGAACCAATTATTTCTGGTTAATGAGTTTGAGTTCAGAATTATTAATTTTTTTATGTTCCCATCCCATTATGTTACTTGAAAATAAAAACAACAAGTGATAATTATTCAAAATATTCAACTGTTTTATTAGATGATAGCATGATACATAAAGAAGACAGTAGGTTACTAATACATTGCAATTGTTTTTTGTCTTTTTAATCCTTTTTATTAAAGAAGAGAGTAAGAAAGATGAAAATATAACAGAGTTTAAGAACAATGAACATTAATTACATTCCGATCTCTTTATCTTCTGGATAATCTCTTTCCCTTGATGAGTCACTTTACAGGCATAATCCTCATGTTTGGTGAACTCAGATTTGGATATGCTGAGGAGACTGCTCTGCATGTACAGGTTATCAGCCTGTTTACTGACTGGCGAGGTGTATACTTCAGTTGTCCACTTGGCCCCATCCACCATCCATTCCACAGACGTAGTTCTGGGGGTGAAATCACTCACAGAGCAGACCATGGTGGCCTTATCTGTCTGTAACTCTTCTTTAGATGGACAATAGACAGACACAGAGGGAGTCTTCACTTCACCGGCTGTTGGATATAAAGAAAAGATGTCTGAGCTACTAGACTTACATTAAGATATAATCTACATTTTCTTTTCTCCATTGATTTTCTTCATAGTTGTAGTTTATATGTAGATTTAACAATTGTAACATCAAATCACTATTTATTAAATATAATATGACAAAAATACACATTGGTCGGGGAGTCTAGGTTTCTCTCCCCAACAGAAGTACTGCAGGTATATAAAGATTACAGCTATATACTGGAAGCTGCCTACATTGGGGACTATAGAGTACATGTACGTAGCTGTCTACATTTAGTATGAGTACTGCTAACTTATATCTGATACATATGTTCTCCTGAGTGAGTACAGGTAAAATCCCCTGGAAATAAATAAACTTTCTTCATATACTGACAAGTGTATGTTTACATGGTAATGACAGCATCGCACTTCCTTTGTCTGTTATGTAGATGTAGATGATGAAAATGCATCAGAATAAAAATGTAATGAAATATATAGTACTGTATATTCTTTTCTATGGAGACAACAGCAGTAATGCTAGATAATGCAATATCTCTGTTATCTATACCCATTAGTTAAACAAACCTATATATTATCTATAATACACTGTCACTGTCTTATATATCTATATATCTATATCTATATATATATATTATTTATACACCTATCTCATCTATCATACACTGCCACTGTCTTATCTATACATATTATTCATACACCTATTATCTATAATACACTGTCACTTTTAACTATACATATTATTTTTACACCTCTATGATCTGTAATACACTCACTTTTAACTATACATATTATTTATGCACCTATATTATCTGTAATACACTATCATTGACGTATCTATATATATTTACAGTATACACATATATTATCTATTATACACTGTCACTCTTATCTATACATATTATTTATACGTCTATCTTATCTATAATACACTGTCACTTTTATCTATACATATTATTTATATGCCTATATTATCTTTAATACGCTGTCACTGTCTTATCTATACATATTATTTATATGCCTATATTATTTATAATACACTGTCACTGTCTTATCTATAAATATTATTTATACACCTATGTTATCTGTAGTACACTGTCACATCTATATATATTATCTATAATACAGTTTCACTGCTGTTATCTTTTCAGAAGAGAATATACTATACAATCCAGCAGGTCACATTGTTAGATTTGTATCCTAATAATGGTTTACTGGTGATTAGAGATGAGAAAAGTGCTAAAAAAATTAGATTTGGCTGCTTTGCCGAATTTTACAAAAAAATTGCTTTGTAATGAATTACCAAAATAAAAGGCACAGATTAATGTTTGATAAACCATGGGAATGAGAAAAAGTGATAGGATAAGAACATCTCAGTTACATAATAAATAAATCACTTGTAAGAGGCACAAAGCATTTTCATTTTGGTCCATCAACGTGTTTAAATAATACAAACTTGGCTACATAATAAACTTGAACTCTGGGTGTTTGTACATTGATGATTTAGTAGATTCAATATTCAGCTTTCTTACGTTTTTAATAATTGTTGTTTGACTTAGTTTTGAATAAAAGCAATAAAAAGTCTTCAATTGAAAATATGAAATATATAGATTAATTTTTATGACTTGTAGAGCATGTATTATCAAACATATATTACAAAGGTACTTACATTGAATGACTAACTTGGTCCCTTCTCCGAAAATATATACACTATAGTACAGACCCATACAAAAACCATGTAATGCGTGTGACAGTACATGCAGCAGGGCCTCATGTACTGTAGATATATTTTCTGTGAATGTCACTATTAATATGTTTGTTCCTATAGTATTTTCTGATAAAATTACAACTATTACCACCCTGGCAAAAGGTAGCCACATGATCTAGAAGAAAACGTGTACTATTTGATAACACTATGCTGTTGCCAAAAAAAACACTATTACAAAAAACAGTATTAACACTGTACAATGGTAGATACCAGTTGTACCTTGACACCCTGTAGGCCATGAAATACCGTAAGTGAATAAAGTACTAATTTCCAAGGTGAGGAGGCAAATTCATCACAAAGATACTGCATGTATTAGACTTTTTCAATGGCACTTGTGCATTTTTGCACACGTGCTGTTTCTGTGCCAGCCTTGCTACTTTCATGAAAAGGGAATAGGGCTAGGGTGAACTGACCAAAAAATAAAGCAGCAGAAATACATAGCATGACGCTTTTAGGGTAGTGCACAACCATCAGCGTCTGCCACAGTAGAACAGCAGCATAATCTATAATAATAGAGCGATAGCTATTTTTTATTGAGCACCGCTCATGGCACAATGATGTCATTGGTTTTAAAAGGGTTCAATAAAAGTTAATTTGTAATCATCTTCTAGTGTCTAGGGCATGTAGGGTATTATAGCCAAGTTGGCAATAAGTGAGAAAACCACTATTTAATTATATACAATATGACCTAAAATACTTAATGGCCAAAAACTACATCCTGATATCTCTCTGCTATATTACTGAAGATCATTATTCTAAACTCACAGTGACTTGTGTACTCATCGATGGTTTAAGGAAGTACTGTAGGTTTATAGAGAGAAGAGTCACATACAGAAAGCACACAGTAGATTCAGAATAATAGTAATTAATATGTCTGAATTCTTCTCCTTTAATTATAAAGAGTACAGGTGATTACCCTGGCTATAAGTAAACTTTGTTCTTTTTACATGCTAATGACCACGGTCTGTTATGTAGATGTGTAAATTCATCTATATTGTGTTCTCTATGCTGTGATCTATAGCAGAGACTATGCTATATATTTCACTACATTTGTATTCTGAAGCATTTCCAACAGGTCATATTTTTAGAACTTTACAAATAATGGTTGATCTGTTGATCTGAGTCACTGAAATCTGTTCTTGTGATAATGAAGAATTAGAGCCTTGAGGACTGAACTCAGGACTTATTTTATTGGATTGTTGTAGTCCTGGATTTTCCCTACTCTACATAGCAGCCTATAGCACTAAAACGTAGTAGTGTAAATATGAGTCTAAATGAAGAGTAAAACAAGAATAGTTAATGTGTAATTTCAACATAGGTTCTTGAAACCAAACTGTACAGCAATTATTATGAATTGTTCTACTTTCCCAAAATAAGTGCTATATATAGAGACAGCAAAACATAGTGATGATTGAAAGTGTTGATCATATCAACTAAATAACAAATGTAAAGAAATGCATTAAAATATGAATATATATGTATATATATATATATATTATCAAAATAAATATTTTATAATATTTTCTAATAAAGAAAGAAAGGAAGGGACGAGGACAAGCCTTAGAAGAGAGAAATTATGGTACTTACTTTGAATGCTAAGCTGGGTTCCACTTCCAAAAATCCCTCACAGTGTTATAGACCTATACAAAAACTATAATGTCTAGTCACATACTGTAGAGAATGGCTGAGAGAAGAGAACTATAAGATGCTTTGCTGTATGAGATGATTGCTACTGTACTTGTATTGTATTTTATAAATATTTATAAAATACATCTTAAATAATATTGAATATTACATTAGTTTAACACTTTACATCTGAAATGTTATATATTCCAAAAAAGTATTCATCTATCTATCTATCTATCTATCTATCTATCTATCTATCTATCTATCTATCTATCATCGATCTATCTATCTTATATCTATTTATCATTTATCAATCTATCTGTCTATCTATCTATCTCATATCTATCTTTCTATACATCTATTTTCATTTATTGACATTATTAGGAGTACCATAAAATGAAGATTAAAAGCATAAGACATTTTAAAGAGCATAAAGCAAAAACTTTAATGTGAAATATTTAGTAATCAAACATGTATCTGTAATTGAATGAACATTGTAGGCCCAATGTTCTGTGTGGAATTTTGAATATGCATAAAATGTATTATATATCGAAATATTTAGCAAGAATGCCCTCATTGGAGTATCTACATTTTCACATAGAGACAATGGGGATATATCACTTGTAAGCAGCACAAAGTATTTTAATTTTGGTCCTGTCAAAGTGTTTAAATAATACACACTTAGCTTTAGTAGATTTCATGTTTAGCTTTCTTACATGTTTAATAATTTTTGTTTGACTTACAGTTTTCAATAAAAGCAATAAAAAGTCTTCAATAGAAATATGAAATATATGGATGAATGTTTATGACCTGTAGTGCATGTATTATCAAACATACATTATAAAGGTACTTACAGTGAATGGCTACTTTGGTCCCATCTCCGAAAATATACACACTATAGTACAGACCCGTACAAAAACCATGTAACACGTGAAAATACATGCGGCAGGGCCTCACATACTGTAGGTGTATTTTCTATGAATTTCACTATTAATATCTTTGTTTCTATAGTATTTTCTGATAAAATTACAAACTATTACCACCCTGGCCACAGATAAACTGTATAGTGAATATAATCCCACCATGCTATTACCAAATGAAAACCACTATAACAAAAAACAGTACTACCACCGTACAATGGTAGATACCAGGTGTACATAGGCACCCTGCAGACCATGAAATACTGTAAGTGAATAAAGAACAGATAAATCCAGTGACTACCAGTTGATGGGGCAGATTCATCATAACGATACTGCATGTTTTAGGCTTTTTCCAGGGCACTTGCGCAAAATTCTTTGCACAAGTTCCGTTTCTATGCCAGCCTTGCCACTTTCCGGAAAAGAGGACATAGCTAGTGTGGGGAGGTGGTGGCTTTCTGTAACCCTGCCATATTGATCATCTTCTATGGCATTTTTATGGAGTAGAAGAACATCTGGCAGCTCGCCTGGTTATCCTACCCTGGGCTATGATAAATCAGCCTTTTCTGACCAGAGAAGTTCATGGCTCCAGTCTCATACATTCAGCCCAGACTGCCATGAAAACATCTTCCAGCTATGTCTTATGACTAGAAAAAAGTCTTGTTTTGCAGAGTTTGCTGCCCAGAAATCTTTGTCTCCTCGCTTTTCCAGCACCCTCATTTTTTTCTATCTGCACAAACTCCCCAATATACTGCTATCCCCAACTCAGTCCCTGTTATTGCCCCATTTGCTGTTATTACTGAAGCTGCTGTGCAGCACAGTGCTCCCAAATACTGTATTTAAAAATCATGTTGTCATATCTATAGTTAGCCCCAAAAATGATTGCACTCCATTTCAAACCTGCAGGTTTATTTTGGGTAGGAAATAACAAGAAAATATAGCAGCAGAAAAGAGAATTTATCAACCAGGTTTAGAGCTTAATGTAATATTTCTGTAGGTCTCATGCACAGAGCAGAGCTATGTTCACAGTTGTTATAAGGAGACACATGGTGTCTGTGCAGCTTTATACTACAGTACATGATACAGCACACTTTTATGAAAATATAATCTCTAGGAAGCAAGAGAATATTTTCATAATATGGCGTCCGATGATGTGTGCCATGATTGTATGATTCTGGCAGAAAAAACTCTGTCTTCATGTAGGAGGCACATAAGAGACATAGCATTCTATGAGTGCAATATTATAACTCCAAACAGCTTTAAAATTGTTTAGAACTACATTATGCTCAAATGCATAATGCTGATATACTCTGCTGTGTGTACAAATTTTTCATACAGTTGTATATAGTCTTTGGTCAATGTCATAACTCATGTTTTTGAATTTTGGTGATCAGGGATTAGAGACCTTGTGTATCTCCATGATAAATAGCTACACCAAGGCATTTGTATTTTTTCCTGTATTTCGTTTGCGTATTCTGTATTTTACAATTTCTTGGGTTTTCATTAAGCAAACTTGTGTACAGCCTGCCAAATCGGATCAATATACCATGATGTATCATGTAAAAATGCAAAGTTCAATTAAGCAAATGGTTATAATCTATAGAAAAGGATTCGGGATAAACTTTGGAAAAACTGAATGGGGAGGTCGAACAATTGATTTTTATCATGTAAAACTAAAAAGTGTAATAAAAATACATTTGCGTAGATAAATAATTAATCTACATTGATATTTACTTAATATCCATAATAAGATTAACAATTGTACTTACCTCACTGAGGTCACCATCTACATCATTGTTCTTCCAGACAAATTAGCAAACAAGTGAGCTAACTGTATTTAGATTTCTAGTACATCTTTACTCCCTTTGACATACATAACACATCATGCATGGTGAAGTGACTGTTGTTGCTGACAGAGGTAGGAGATCTGCACTACTGGCAGAGCAGTCATATGCAGAACATGTGTCTGGTCAATACAGACTCTTCAGCAATTTTTAGAGGTTAAGTATATGATGATAATTTTCTTCTACTAAGGGGCCATTCAGACGGCCGTAGTATTAAGGATCCGCAATAATGCGGATCCGCAAAACCACGGATGACGAATGGTGTGTGTTCCGCAATTTGCAGAACACACATCGCTGGCACCCCATAGAAGATGCCTATTCTTATCCGCTATTGTGGGCTAGAATAGGACATGTTCTATACTTTCTTGCGGAGCCGCGGCACGGAGCCACGGCTCGGCAAGATCGCATGCCGCCCATTGAAGTGAATGGGGCCACATCTATTCCGCAAAATTGCGGAATAGATGCGGACCCATTCACATGGTTGTGTGAATGGGCCATAAATGTCTACATGTAGCCTGGGGCTATATGGGCCGCATGACATTAAGGTGGCAATTGACATGAGTGAATTTAAAGGTGCAAAAATCCAACATGATTGGAAAATGTTATATAAGCAATAGTGTTGCATTCAAATTACTAACTTCAAACTTTGGTTGTAGCAAAAGGCAGTTCGTCAAAGGACTGTAGAACGGTACAATAATGAGTATCTGCAGGAAACAGGGAAGCATGATGGAGGATCCTTAATGCATTTCAACAAGTTGAATTGGGAATTTGGTTAGGATTAATGGTGTCCTCGATGTTGAGAAGTACAGGCAGATACATTTACTTATCCATCATACATTACTATTAGAGAAGCATCTGGCTCCAAATTCATTCTGCAACAGGACAACGACCCCAAACCAATGTCATTAAGATCTATCTTCTGCCTAAAGCAAAACAAGTAGTCATGTAAATGATGATATGACCCCCAAAGAGCTCTGAGCTCAAGCTTGACTGGGATAACATGAAGAAACAAAAGGATATGAGCAAGCACACATCCACAGAAGATCTGTGGTTCGTTCTCCAAGATGTTTGAAACAACCTCCCTGCCAGGTTCCTTCAAACACTGTGTAAAAGCATACCTACATAAAATAAGCTGTTTTGAAGACAACAGGTGGTTACACCAAATGTTGGTTTGATTTTGATTTCTTTTTTGTTCATTCACTTTGCGTTTTGTTAACTGATAGCAATAAACTATTAATACTTCTACTTTTGAAAACATTCTTACTTTGCAGCTTGTTTACTGCACCTGGCTAATACCTTTGAACAGTGCTTTATATATCCATAATGGCAATCCTATTGTTATATCTTATATTCATGTCCTTTATCTGAAGAAGGGGCAGGTCCCCAAAATGCATTCTTTGGATGATTCTTATTACTACTAAAAAAGGATCCTCTTGGCAAGCACTGATGCCCAGGATCATCTTTTAGTCTATATAAGCTGTGTTGCAACATGTAAACATCCTCCAATCAGTTGACAAGTGTGTAAACCCTCATTTGTTGGCTGATCAGATCTTTTATGTGGATATAAAATGCTTGTTTGTTGTCAGGACATTGCTCTGTGTAAGCAGGGAATGTACTGCAGACATTCATTTCAGAAATTATCTGCCTGTGTGAAAGGTATTTAAAAAGGTAGATATTGATGGCCTATCCCCTTAAAAAGGTAGATATTGATGGCCTATCCCCTTAAAAAGGTAGATATTGATGGCCTATCCTCAGGATAGTTAATTATCTGATCTGTTGGGGTCTGACTCCCAGCACACCAGTGATCAGATGGCACTGAAAATTATACAGTCAAGGAGCTGGAAGCACAATGTTCCATCCCCTGTCTAATGACCCTGCTGGGGTATTGCAGCTCTGTTTCCATTTAAATTAGTGGGAGCTAAGCTACAGTATGCGGGTGCCAGAAACCACATACTGGATGGAGCATTCCATGCACTGTATAGTTTCTGGCTATGGTGGATGCCCAAAACAGCTGATCAGGGGGGTGCTGGGTATAAGACATCAATATCTAAGTACCAGGAAACTCTTTTAAATGATCACTGATCAACTTCTTATATCACTGACTGGTGCATGTTATGAACAAAAATCTACCATTGTAATGGTTTTCTGAACTGACATGGGTCAACCAGGTCCAGCAGCAAGCCAGTTCCTTTGGGAAAATCCCAAAATACACATGATGGCGTATCACAACAACAATTGTTGACCACCAAATTGTCTTTATGTACTAACCCTATCCAATGCTACATTCTGCATTTTCTTTTACCTAGCTGTTTTACATGAGGCAGTAATTAAGCAGGCAATTGAATCATCTAACAAAGATTATTCCCAGTCATTGGCCCATGTTAAGGGCTCCTAAAGGATATGATCACCCAACAAATAAGCACTGCTCATCTATCAGTTAATAGACTCCCTGTTTAGAATGGGTAATTATTATGCTTATTAATGCTGATCTGCCGATAATTGACCTGTTTAAAAGGGCTTTAAAGGGAATCTGTCACCAGTTTTATGTTACCTTGAGTGAGATATGAGAGCTCATGAATATGAGAACTCTGTCGAGTGTGCAATGTATTGAGCAGACTGCATTGTCCAGTACAGATTATAGCAAAACATGTGGGTCAACAAAAGAAAGTGACCCATTCTTTTGATCAGGGCATCTGTGATCTGTTTATACTGCCCCCAGAAGAGGCAGCATAAAACTGAAGACAGATTACCATGCTTTTCAAAAATCAATACTTTCCTCAAGGATTCACCGCCTCGCTTGCACCAGTACTACTCAGTGTACTGCTGCTCTCAGCTTCCTGAGCCAAGGATGATACCCTTATCCAAGGATGATACCCCGGTCCAGAATGTTGGATTAAATGAATGTTGTAATTTTAATGTCTTTTTGTAATTTATAGTTTAGCTGTTTTTAACATGAAACTTTGCTATATCAACGGTTAATAGATGGGGGGGGGGGGGGATTTGGATCCGGTGTGGGTATTTAAACAGCTGATACATTTGTAGATTACATTTCCCCTGAAATGTATCTACATGTCTGATGTGCACTAAGTTCAAGAGCTTTACAGCAAACCTAATGGACACACACTGGACTGTATGTATCTGTGGACATTTGCTGTATGAATATACCATGATGAAGCATTAGTAATATTATAATTGATTATATAAATGCATTATATTGATTTTTGATAATATAAGCAAAGACAAAGTAGTGTGTGCTATTACATGTCATGGACTTTATTTAAGATAGTAATATAACATAGTAACATCGTTTATAAGGCCGAAGAAAGACCTCTGTCCATCCAGTTCGGCCTGTTATCCTGCAAGTTGATCCAGAGGAAAGCAAAAAACTCTGAGAGATAGAAGCCAATATTCCCCACTTTAGGGGAAAAATTCCCTCCTGACTCCAATCAGGTAATCAGAATAATTCCCTGGATCAACGACCCATCTCTAGTAGATATAACCTGTCATATTATGACACTCTAGAAATACATCCAGGCCCCTCTTGAACTTTTAGTGAATTCACCATCACCACCTCCTCAGACAGAGAGTTCCATAGTCTCACTGCTCTTACCGCAAAGAATCATCTTCTATGTTTGTGTACAAACCTTCTTTCCTCCAGACGCAGAGGATGTCCCCACATCACAGTCACAGTCCTGGGGATAAATAGATGATGGGAGAGATCTGTACTGACCTCTGATATATTTATACATAGTTATTAGATCTCCCCTCAGTCGTCTTTTTTCTAAAGTGAATAACACTAATTTAAATAATCTTTCTGGGTACTGTAGTCCACCCATTCCAGTTACTACTTTAGTTGCCCTCCTCTGAACCCTCTCCAGCTCTGCTATGTCTGCCTTGTTCACAGGAACCTAGAACTGTACACAGTACTCCATGTGTGGTCTGACTAGTGATTTGTAAAGTGGCAGGACTATGTTCTCATCACGGGCATCTATGCCCCTTTTGATGTAACCTATTATCTTATTGGCCTTGGCAGCAGCTACCTGACACTGGTTTCTACAGTTTAGTTTGCTGTTCACTAAAATTCCTAGGTCCTTTTCCATGTCAGTGTTACCCAGTGTTTTACCATTTAGTATGTACTGGTGACTTGCATTATTCCTTACTATGCGCATAACCTTACATTTGTCAGTGTTAAACCTCATCTGTCACTTCTCTGCCCAAGCCTCCAGTCTATCCAGATCCATCTATAGCAGTATACTGTCCTCTTCTGTGTTCATTACTTTACATAGTTTAGTGTCATCTGCAAAAATTGATATTTTACTGTGCAAACCTTCTACAAAATCATTAATAAATATATTGAAGAGAATAGGGCCCAATACTGACCCCTGTGGTACCCCACTATTAACAGTGACCCAATCTGAGTGTGTACCGTTAATAACTACCCTCTGTTTTCTATCATTGAGCCAGTTACTTAGCCACATACAGACATTTTCTCCCAGGCCAAGCATTCTCATTTTATATACTAACCTTTTATGTGGTACAGCGTCAAATGCTTTGGAGAAGTCAACATATACGACATCCATTGATTCGCTGCGGTCAAGTCTAGAACTTACCTCCTCATAGAAACTAATTAAATTAGTTTGACATGACTGATCACTCATGAAGCCATTATGATATGGCGTTATTTGCGTATTTTCATTGAGGTACTCCAAGATAGCATCTCTTAGAAAACCTTCAAACAGTTTACCCACGACAGATGTTAAACTTACCAGCCTATAGTTTCCGGGACATTTGCTATGTGCCAATCCTGTGGAACACTCCCTGTCAGTATAGAGTCCTTAAATATCAGAAATAAGGGTCTGGCTATGACATTACTTAATTGTCTTAGGATACGGGGGTGTATGCCATCCGGTCCTGGCGATTTGTCTATTTTAATCTTTTTAAGAACTCGCTGTACTTCTTCCTGGGTCAGACAGGGCACTTAATGGGGAATTTATTTTTACCGTCTGCATTTCATCTGACAGTTTATTTTCCTCAGTGAATACAGTGGAGAAAAAAATATTTAATAGCTTTGCTTTCTCCTCATCGCTCTCTGCAACTCCCCCCTCATTACTTTGTAAAGGGCCAACGCCTTCAGATTTATACTTTTTACAATTTATATAATTGAAGAACATTTTAGGGTTAGTTTTACTCTCTTTGGCAATTAATCTCTCGGTCTTTAGTTTGGCTGCTTTTATTTGTCTTTTACATATTCTATTTTTTTACCTAAAGTTTTTCAATTTAGTTATTTTTAATTGTCCATGTCAGTATCTATATTAAAACAAAAACCATAAAATCCTGCAGTTTTCCCACTGGCCACTATACCTAATAATTGGCGCCACTTCTTGGTTTATACAGATTACTGCAGTTATATATTATTCTAATCCTGCCTGAAATGATGGAGAAGATATCACCTTTGGGTATAGTTAACATAGGATCTACCATTCACAATAGGTGAATCTTTTCTTTCCTTGTACAATGACCTCTGCACAGGTCACAGATCATGCCTAGAAAACTCTCCTTTAGAAGTCAATGAGGTCCCCTCCTGATCATTGTGTCTATAGACCAATGATCAATTTTCAATCAATTTTCTAAATGCTTTCTAACTGCTGTTAAGGGCAGATCAGGTAGGATGGGCGCCCCCATAATCATGTTCAGGGAACAGAATTTAAAAAAATCTGGTTTTAACTGACAAATACAATTTTTGGTGGCACATTTCCTTTAAAATGTAGCTGTCATATTTTCACTCACAATTAAATTTTCATCAATATCATTGCTGCTGCAGTGATATACCATAATCACTAATTATTAGTGATGATCGAGCACTAAGGTGCTCGTATGCTCGGGTGCTCTGGCCGAGCACTCAGGGGTGCTCGAGTGCTCGGCCGAGCACCCAAGCATAATTGAAGTCTATGGGAGTAAACCAGGCACCAGAAGAGCGGGGGGTGCCTGGTTTAGACAAGTGCCCCAAATAAAAAAAACAAAAAACACCAGACACAGAGACATACTTACCTTCCCTGGCAGCTCCCGACCTGCTCCTGCAGGAAGACGGCGCGCAGAGTGGTCATTTTTACCACATCGCCACCTGCTGGACGGGAGGAGGGAGCTGCAGGGAAAGGTAAGGACAGATCCATCATGACCCCAATGCAAGTCAATGGGGACGGATCCGTTTACTAGTGTGTCACACCAAACGGATCTGTCCCCATTGACTTGCATTGGGGTCATGACGGATCCGTCTAGGGGACTCGAATACCGAGTGCACCCGAGCATAGGGATGCTTGGCCCGAACAGCAAGTTCGGCCGAGCATGCTCGCTCAACACTACTAATTATTTTATTGACATACTACCAGCTACCAGCTTCCCCTACTGTTAAACACGCCCTTTTCCTCCCATGAGTGCTTTACTGTTGCTAGAGCGGGAATTACATCACCCTAGAAACAAGGCACCTTCGCAGTCAGACGGGAAAACGCACGCAGAGTTCAGAACTGCCCACAACAAGGTCCTCCATCTTCTGTATATACAAATTCAGAGACGGGGGAGACCTAGAAACTGTTTTGGCTGCACCACTGAAATGGCTGGAGGAGCATAAAGAAAGTGGCTATTACTAGGTAAATTAATAGTGGTTGAAAAAGATTGACAACACAACGAAGGTTTAATTATTTACATCTAGCAAAATAATTAAAAAATAAAATGGCAATTACACTTTAAAGGGGTTGTCCGAAGAAAAATATTCTACAGTTTTCAAACCAGCACCTGGTTCTGAATACTTATGTAATTGCATGTAATTAAAAATTTAGTATAGCTACTGAGTTACTCAATAAAATGTATCTGTAGAGTGCCACTTAATTTCTTATTTCTTTGACTGTCTCATTAAGATGGCCGCACATTCTCAGTTTCCTCTTTCAACTGCCTCCTGAGCTGTGATAGGGAGAGATCTGCAGTGGAATAGACACGCCTCTTGAGCTGTGATAGGAAGAGCATGGACACGCCCCCTTAGCTGCAGCAGAAAAGACACTCCCCTTGAGCTGTGAGCTTGATATAAATCTAGCAGAATTATTCATGGGTTAACCCCTTTAAGGATAGATGGAACAATAATGTTAATGGTTCACTTCCTATTTACTGGGATTACAGGGCCTTTTACAAAGGCCGATGTTCATGAACACATGCCCATAAGAACATTTATTTGCCCAATCATTGCTGCATGTTGATATATCTGCAGATCAACCGACAAATGAGCAAACACTTTTATCTGGGCAAAGGAAAGGATCATTAAAACAAATGGTGATCAACTTGCTATATCATTGATTGGAATTTGTTATGCACAGAAATCTGCCAGTGTAAAAAGATTTCAAACATAGAAGTCAAACATAGAAGATGATGCAGCTGCAAGAGCTGGGAGCCGGCTGTTAGTTACAGCCATACTCCCAATAGAGAAGGCAGAGATGGTTTATTGCCATGCCTGCCTTTCTGTACACAGTTCAGGAAGTGCCCATGATGTTTTCTTCTCAGATCCTGGCAGGATCACTGGGTGCAGGGTCACTTCAGGAGCTGCTGTGCCGCAGCAGATCAGCTTAGCAGTTCATGTTAGAAGTAAAAAAAAAAAAAAAAATAAACTAATACGGTTAGCAGTTTCAAACCTGTATGTACTTAAAAAAATGTAACTGTCATGAATTGCTTAATGCAAACCAGACCTGAAAATTCAGACCCCAGAACAGATCCCATAATTCATGCCTAAATATTCATACCCCAGATCCCAGAGCAGACAATACAGACAACATACCTGACCCCAATGTTCAAGCCCCAATTCTGATGACCTATTGTTATTGACGACCTATTCTTCTGATGAATCCACTAGGTAATGGCCAAAATTAAATAGGATGTCCCATTTCAACAACTTATCACCTATCCACAGGATAGTTGATTGGCAGGGGTCCGACCACTGAGGTCCATGCCAATAATTAGAGCTGGACTGGTGGACACGCTTGCATTCTGCTCCTCCATTTATCTCTATGGGACTACTGGAGGTAGCTAAGTACAAGAGCTTGACCATCTCTGGCAGCCTCACAGAGTGAATGGAGCGGCAATGCATATGTGTGTTCGCCAATCCACCCAAACAGGGAAGCACAGGTCCCCATTCTAGTTATTGGCTGGGCCTCAGTGTTTGCACCCCGCTGATCAGACACTTAAAAGTTGTTGTAATGGAATAGCTACTTTAATTGCTCATCTCTCCTCACTCCCAGGCTCCCCTTCTGCAGGCCAGGCTCCTCTGTCGCTCTAGCAACCATCGCAGATGTAGTCCTGATGAAGGCTAGAGCCAAGATAAGGTGTGAGCCACTGTACACAACAACCATTTTCTCTCCAATTAAAGGGGGGAAATGGTTTAAATTTACATTTTTTTTCTGTATTTATTTACAGTTAATCCCCATTTAAATATATCTTCGATGGACAATGCTGCTAACTGCTTGTGCATTGTATTCCTGCCTTTAACAGGAGTTTGAGGATCAATATATCTGTGCAAAATGCAAGCATGTTGCATTTCTAGAAGCTCAGATTTTGGCTGTAAATGTGCAGCTTACAACAGTCATAAGCACTGCAAACCTGAAGAGAGAGCTCACTGAGCAGACACTGTCTGGGGCCACTGAAAAGGAGGTTGGTAGAAGAGGGCAAGATCAGGACCGATATGTCAGTAGGTGGGTCACAGTTAGAAGAAGGGAAACTATCTGACTGGTGTGCCTAAGGCCCACAGGTAAAATACATTCTGGGGGCCCACTGTATAGCTACATGCAAATATCACTTGCCATTGCCTGATATCACTCAGGAGCAAATTAATCAAGGTTCTTCAGAACCATGTCCACCAATGGCACTATCTTAACACAATAGAAGTACTACATATACATCTAGGCAAATTAAATATTGATAAATCCACCAGCCCAGGTGGCATTAATCCATGGGTTCTCAGGGAATTGTGCTTGGTAATTGATTGACCACTGTATTGCATCTTCTTGTAACAGGGTCAATGCCACAGGATTGGAGGATGGCTGATGTTGTACCAATATTTAAAGAGGACTTTTCATCACTTTGAAATAAACAAACAGCACTATGCACCTGATGAGTGCGCCCCCCACTGATGCCAGCAGTGTTTTTTTTTTTTTTTTCAAATGGTCCCCCAGTGGCTTCACACGGGCCCCCCGTTCTTCTGGTGGGCTTTATGCTAATTAGGAAGCATCGGAACAGGTAGGAGGAGACTCCCTGTTCCTCAGTGAGCATTACTTCTGCCCTGCTGTGAGCGCTGTCCAATCAGAGCGGACCGCTCACAGCAGGGCCGAAGGAGCTCAAGTTCTCTTGAGAACTTGAGAAGACAGTGCTTCCGGAGCGGGCGCCATCTTGGATTCCCCATCGGAGCGGTCAGTGGATCACGTGGACCCGGAGCAGCAGCAGCAGAAGAAGAGAAGGAGTCAGCGTCGGTAAGTATAATATCACCCCTAGACTACAAGCATGATCCATAATATGCATGAATCCTCCCCCTACACAACGAGCATGTTGGGGGTTGTCTTTCAGGCACCACAACTCCCACCCCCTACACAACAAGCATGTTGGGGGTTGTCTTTTCTGTCACCACTTCCCCCACACCGCCTATGACAACGAGCATGATGGGGGTTATTGTTCAGGTACCAAAATACCCCTATGACAACGAGCATGATGGGGGTAACCCTTCTAGGAACCACAACCCCCACCCCCCTATGACAACGAGCATGTTGGGAGTTATTGTTCAGGCAACGAAATACCCCTATGACAACGAGCATGATGGGGGTTATCTTTCAGGCACCACAACCCCCACACCCCATATGACAACGCGCATGATGGGGTTTATTGTTCAGGCACCAAAATACCCCTATGACAACGAGCATGATGGGGGTTATCTTTCAGGCACCACAACCCCCACTCCCCCTATGACAAACGCGCATGATGGGGGTTATCTTTCAGGCACTACAACCCCCACTCCCCCTATGACAATGAGCATGATGGGGTAATCCTTCTAGGAACCACCACCCCCACACCCCCTATCACAACAAGCATGTTGGGGGTTATTGTTCAGGCACCAAAATACCCTATGACAACGTGCATGATGGGGGTTATCTTTCAGGCACCACAACCCCCACACCCCCTATGACAACGCACATGATGGGGGTAATCCTTTTAGGAACCACAACCACCACACCCCCTATGACAACGAGCATGTTGGGGGTTATTGTTCAGGCAGTGAAATACCTCTATGACAATGAGCATGATGGGGGTAATCCTTCTAGGAACCACAACCCCCACACCCCCTATGACAATGAGCATGTTGGGGGTTATTGTTCAGGCACCAAAATACCCTATGACAACGTGCATGATAGGGGTTATCTTTCAGGCACCACAACCCCCACACCCCCTATGACAACGCACATGATGGGGGTAATCCTTCTAGGAACCACAACCCCCACACCCCCTATGACAACGAACAGGATGTGGGTTATCTTTCAGGCACCACAACCCCACTCCCCCTATGACAACGAACATGATGGGGGTTATCTTTCAGGCACCACAACCCCCCCCCCCACACACACCCCACCCACCCCTCCTCCCTCCCCACCGATGACAACTAGCATGATGTTGGTTATCGTTTATGCACCTCAAATCCCCCTCATATCACTAGCAAAATGGGAGTTATAATATGAGCACAACAAGTCCCCCTCATCTCACTAACATGATGGGGGTTATAATATGAGCACTACATCATCGTTCCCCCCCCCCAAAAAAAAAAAAAAACAACACACACACACACAAAAAGGACTGCGAGCACGATGGAATTTATCTTCCGACCTGCACAACAATTTTATTAAAATGTTTAACGAGGGTAGTAGTCGGGGAGTTTTTTGACAATTATTTAGTATTGCGTACTTCATTTCATGCAGTGGTGGTAACGGGAGGATCTTTTCAGACGCTCCTATAAATATTACTTGGTCTTATTGTCAGCCAGCAGGTTTTTTTTTCCCAGCCAAAGCTGGCAATAAGACCAACCCCACCTCACACTTCTATTACCCCGGAACCCAAAGCCTCAGGGGTGCTGGAAAAGCCCGATTGCCGACAAGGGTAAAACCATTCAATACGATGGTTCTGCTCTTGTGGTGGCTGTGGGCTGTTATTACTAGGCTGAGAAGGGGCCAAAAACCATGGACCTTCTCACCCTGATGATGGCAGCCTCTGGCTACTGGGTAAACCTTGGCTGATGATGAAAAAATGGGGGGACACTATGTATTTTTTTTTCTGAAATTTGTTTGTAAACAATAGAGATGAGCGAGTAGTGAAATATTCGAAAGTTCGAAATTCGATTCGAATAGACTGCGAAATTCGACTATTCGACCGGATATCGAATCCCATTAAAGTCTATGGGGAAAAAATGCTCGCCACTTGGAAATCTCAATTCGACCACTTGGAGGTCACCAAGTCCACCCTGGAACCTCAGAAAAGGATGCCAACACTGCTGGAATGCAACTGGGACAGCAGGGGAAGCATGTCTGGGTGCATATAACGCGCCCAAGTCGCACTATTACGCCACTATCACAGCCTCTCAACAATACACTCCAACACAATCTAACCTCTCTGTAAAGTGAGACCATACAAGGAAACCTTCTTTCCTCTACATTGCCATGGACCCCAAGCCAAACTAGACAAAAAAGAAGATAAAATTCTGCACCCCCTTAAAATCACGTTGCCTATGACAACCACAGATGGCATAGGCAAGGGGG
Source organism: Rhinella marina (assembly GCA_900303285.1). NCBI lineage: Eukaryota > Metazoa > Chordata > Amphibia > Anura > Bufonidae > Rhinella > Rhinella marina. Next base: position 929 of record ONZH01021326.1, on the reverse strand, counting down.
AAAGCAAATAGACCCCACCCCTAATTGTCATTGTGTGTGTGTGTGAGATGTGGTCAGACATGTCTTCTTAAAATGTAAAAACAACTCAAACACATGCAGAAGCCTTAAAATGCCCAAAATTGTTGGCGCTTTGAGATGTCAGTGACCCGACCTGGCCCAGTGTTCATGTCTAGCAGGTAAGCAGTGGGGATGTTGAGGGATGCGTAGGACCGCAAAAGGCAGGAAGAGGCCGTGGGCTGGCCAGAGGCTCATGGAAAATTTTGTGGAGGCCCAAGAGGTGAGACGTCTTAAAAATTGTGTGGAGGCTAAAGAGGTGAGACGTGTTAAAAAATTATGTGGAGGCCCAAGAGGTGACACCTCTTAAAAATTATGTGGAGGCCGAGAGGTGTACACCCTCTTAAAAAATTATGTGGAGGCCCGAGAGGTGAGCCTGGAAAACGTTTGTGGAGGCCCAAGAGGGTGACACCTCTTAAAAATTATGTGGAGGCCCAAGAGGTGACACCTCTTAAAAATTATGGTGGAGGCCCAAGAGGTGAGGACCTCTTAAAAATTATGGTGGAGGCCCAAGAGGTGAGACCTCTTAAACATTTTGTGGAGGCCCAAGAGGTGAGGACCTCTTAAACATTTTGTGGAGGCCCAAGAGGTGAGACCTCTTAAAAATTATGTGGAGGCCCAAGAGGTGAGACCTGTTAAAGATTTTGTGGAGGCCCAAGAGGTGAGACGTATTTAAAAATTTATGTGGAGGCCCAAGAGGGGAGACCTGTTTAAAGATTTTTGTGGAGGCCCAAGAGGTGAGACGTATTAAAAATTATGTGGAGGCCCAAGAGGGGGAGACCCCGGTTAAAAATTATGTGGAGGCCCCAAGAGGTGAGACCTGTTAAACATTTTGTGGAGGCCCAAGAGGTGAGACCGTATTAAAAATTATGTGG
>ONZH01021325.1:0-39513 GCA_900303285.1 Rhinella marina | reverse complement strand
GCGATTTCTAAGAAGCCTGTTATGTGCGTGTCACACTGGCTCACAGTATTCTTCCACTATCACAGTAGAACACCGAGTGTACTCAAGCTCAATGCTGGCATTCACTGTAATGTTGATTTGTACGCTAATGCTACGCATTGTATGCTAATGCGTACGAATTTGTATGCTAATGCGTACGCATTTGGACGCTAATGCGTATGCATTGTGCGCAAATGCGTACAAATTCAGTTAATTAGCATACTTTTACAAGCAAAAGGAGTAAAAGAGGAGAAGTAGCGATTCTAACCTTTTTCTATTAACCAGACACCATCCCATCTTCCGAGCGGTTGGTGCCTGGTTTAGTCCCATGGACTAACATTATGCTCGGTTGCTCGGCCAGAGCACCCGAGCATCTGAGCACAGAAGTGCTCACTCAACACTACTCCCTATGCGTTTTACTGTAAGGCACAGTGTTCTACACCACTATCCAGGCTCTCTGCAGCCCAGAAGTAGCCGTTTTTTAAGGCGATTCGCAACGAATTTATTCGGATCAAAGCAAATCTTTTCGGAAAATTCGGCGAACCAGCCGAATCGAATTTTTGAAAAATTCGCTCATCTCTAGTGGCTACTTTGAAAAACCTAGAATATAAGACATATTTTCAGTTGTTTCACACTTTTTTGTTAAGTATACAATTCCACATGTGTTAATTCATAGTTTTGATGCCTTCAGTGTGAATCTTCAATTTTCATAGTCATGAAAATACAGAAAACTCTTTGAATGAGAAGTTGTGTTCAAACTTTTGGTCTGTACTGTACTTTAATATATAGTATCTATGCAGGGTAAATCTATCAATGTGTGTTATATTGGCGATCATGACATATTCTATACTAGGATATTTTAATGGTGTACTGCCCTGGAAGTTATGACCACAGTGTTTTTTGTTTTTAAACTTGAGTGATGCTATTAATATTTTTTGTGAGCAGTTCTTTTTGAATTGTGTGCCCTCCTTACCACTGATATACAATAAAATATATGTTCACATTTATACATATGTTTCTAGAATATATACATTCTGTATAGTATAATACAAGCCAGGAGCCAAGGACAGATAGCCAGAAACAGCAGGAAATAACTACACCTATCTAAAAAGCTGAAAAATGTAAATGGAACTTGGAGCTATACCATAACACACCAAATTGGCACTGAGTTATATAATTTTTTTCACTTTTTTATATTTTATGTAAATCATAATCACAATAAGAGGAAATGTGATGCATGTTTCTAATATACTTTGTTTTTTTAACTTCCACACAATTTCTAGATCTCTGCTTCCAGTGAACGGAAACATTTTTATGCAGATTTAAAATCTGTTCGGATTATGTTCCGCTCATACAGGATCAGGGTCTATGAGGTGCATTAAAGTGCTATCTTGTATCACAAGGTTGTCCATTATTGAATGTTTTACAGTACATTCATCTCCAGCATGTAGATATCCTGAACACCATAAGTTGTTTCATTCTACCCTTTTTGCTCTTTTTGCTCCTTCCATGGCAAAGGTAGTCTTGCTTAAATATTAAAAGAATGAGCATCAAATACACAATATCTGTCATGACAGTCATAATGCTGATATATTAAAGTCAGCCTGGGGTTCCTTGGACTCACTGGAGGAACACAACCTCCATCCATACAGGATATTTTCAAGTTCACTTCTAATTTTATTTTATCCCCTTGCTGCCCAACGTTGTAATAGGACCTCGTGGCAAGCAGCTAGTCAGTGCAGGCCACCATACTATGTAAACTAATAATGGCTCAAGAAACAGATCCGCACCATTACTTGTAAGTACTGGCTATATTACACAGCTGCATTGCAAACCTGACCACATGTGGTGCTTGACAGGCATCCTAATAGGCTGCCTGTCAGTTTTCCTCTGACAGACATAACATACTGTGAGGCCATATGCACATAGCAGTGTATTTTATGCAGATTTTCTGCTTGGATCTTCATATTACTACCACTTTTACCTGTTTGTCATTATCAATACACCTTATTCATAGACTCTTATCTCTGCGGTACATCAATTTTTTATTAACTAGCTATAGGTACAGTAGGTAGGGGATAAATACTTTTGTTGTGGATTTTTGGGAGGTAACGAGAGCAACAATTGGGCTTGGGCTACATGGTGATAGGTACCGTGCAACAGCTCATCACAGAAAAGGCATACAACAAAAACATTTGTGTCACTTTTCTGTAAGGCTGGGTTCACATCAGTGTTATGGATTCCGTTTGTGTTTTCTGTTATAACCTGGTTATAATGGAAAATAATGAAATCCATAAGATGGAAGTTAAAACGAAAGCCTTTAGAGGCATTCCATTTTGATCCGTCATAACAGAAGTCTATGAAAATGATAACGGATCCGTCTGGTTCCCGTTATGCAGAACAGAAAAAAAGTCCTGTGGCACATTTTATAGAATTACTCACTGGCTATACAAAAATTTTAATTACATGCAATTACAAAAGTATTCGAATCCAGGGGCAGGTTTGAAAACCGTAGTATATTTTTCATGGGACAACCCCTTTAATTATTTTAAAGCTGTGATTTGGCTGTAAAAACAAATCACAGAAAAATCACAGGTACAGTAAGTCACACGCAACTTACATTGTTGTCTATGGTAACAACGTCTTGTGCAACTTGTGCCTGGCGATCAGAGATCTAACAGTATTAGATTTTCTGCAATGGTCATGGCACGAATGTTGGTCTGCAAAGCATTGACAATAATTCGATGCAATGTCACATGATCGCCATGTAGCCCCAGGCAATGTATCTATAGAAGTTGCTGCCATTTCTTTTATGAAAGTATGATTGTGTGCACATACGTAGTAGGTTACCGATTATATGACATGTCTTGTGTATGTGTATTGCTTGTATCATTTTTAAAGTGATATATAATCGCAGTCTGAATAGACATATATGTAGAGATGAGCGAGCATACTCGTCCGAGCTTGCTGCTCGTTCGAGTATTAGGGTACTCGTAAGTGTTCGCTGCTCGGACGAGTATCTCGCCATGCTCGAGGAAATGGCAACTTCCGCATCGTGCATTTTTGGCGCCTATAAACTCAGCCAATCACAAGCCAGGAGACTCTGCGGTACACCCAGCATCACGTGGGGCCCTTACATGTCGATAGCAGGGGTTGGCTGGCCTGATCAGGTGACCCTGGAATATACTACTGACTGGCCGCGGTGCTTGGCTCAGATGCTGTCTGGATGTCGTTAGGGATAGAGCTGCTGCGTTTCAGGGAGAGTGTTAGGGCCTGCATTTAGTTCTCTGTAAGGCAGGAATCACCCACAAAGAACCCAACAGCCCTTCTAAGGGCTACAAGAAATTTTTTTTTGTCTCCTGGCTTGGCTGCCTGGCTGGCACTAGTAGTGCAGCTATCGCCATATATAAACCCCCTTTTTTTAATGTTATATCTCAGTGATACAAATCCATTTCACACAGCAGTGTGGAACAAATCTGTCTGTCACAGTTCAGTACACTCACTCCAATCCGTATTTTCTGTCCAGGTGACACTTTCTGTACGTCATTTAATACAACCAGGTCTTTTGCTGTCACGTATATAGCTTTATCCCAAAAATCTCTGTGCGACATTTGTCTGGGTCGCAGACAAAATAGCCACCGTCAGCAGGGTGTCAGTTAGCTCTACGATAGTTTCTGCACGTCACGTTCCCAAAAAAACAAAACTACAAAAAACATATATAAAAAAATAGTTTTTTTGTTGTTTTAGCTCAGTGATACAAATCCATTTCACATAGCTGCATGGAACCATTCTGTGTGTCACAGTTCAGTACACTCACTCCAATCCGTATTTTCTGTCCAGGTGACACTTTCTGTACGTCACTTAATACAACCAAGTCTTTTGCTGTCACGTATATAGCTTGATCCCAAAAATCTCTGTGCGACATTTGTCTGGGTCGCAGTCAAAATAGCCACCGTCAGCAGGGTGTCAGTTAGCTCTACGATAGTTTCTGCACGTCATGTTCCCAAAAAAAACAAAACTACAAAAAACATATAAAAAAAATAGTTTTTTTGTTGTTTTAGCTCAGTGATACAAATCCATTTCACACAGCTGCGTGGAACCATTCTGTCTGTCACAGTTCAGTACACTCACTCCAATCCGTATTTTCTGTCCAGGTGACACTTTCTGTACGTCACTTAATACAACCAAGTCTTTTGCTGTCACATATATAGCTTGATCCCAAAAATCTCTGTGCGACATTTGTCTGGGTCGCAGTCAAAATAGCCACCATCAGCAGGGTGTCAGTTAGCTCTACGATAGTTTCTGCATGTCACGATTCCAAAAAAACAAAACTACACAAAAAATATAATAAAAAAATAGTTTTTTTGTTGTTTTAGCTCAGTGATACCAATCCATTTCACACAGCTGCGTGGAACCATTCTGTGTGTCACAGTTCAGTACACTCACTCCAATCCGTATTTTCTGTCCAGGTGACACTTTCTGTACGTCACTTAATACAACCAAGTCTGTTGCTGTCACGTATATAGCTTGATCCCAAAAATCTCTGTACGACATTTGTCTGGGTCGCAGTCAAAATAGCCACCGTCAGCAGGGTGTCAGTTAGCTCTACGATAGTTTCTGCACGTCATGTTCCCAAAAAAACAAAACTACAAAAAAAAATGTAAAAAAAATAGTTTTTTTGTTGTTTTAGCTCAGTGATAAAAATCCATTTCACACAGCTGCGTGGAACCATTCTGTCTGTCACAGTTCAGTACACTTACTCCAATCCGTATTTTCTGTCCAGGTGACACTCTCTGTACGTCACTTAATTCAACCAGACTGAACAAGTTTGTGGGTTTCAGTACAGCAGGCCCATTTATTTTTTATTTTTTATATAATACACTTATATACAGAAAATGTTGAACCCCAGGGCTAAGGGTCGAGGAGGAGGGCGTGGGTGTGGGCATTCAATTACTGCAGGGGGCAGAGGCCGTGGTCCTGGGCAGGGTGAGACAGTACCTGCTGGTGAGGGAGCAGGGGAACGCCGCAGAGCTACACTCCCTAGCTTCATGTCTCAACTTACAGGGACACGTGGTAGAGGACTGTTGAAACCACAACAGTGCGAACAGCTGATGTCGTGGATTGCGGACAATGCTTCAAGTAATTTGTCCACCAGTCAGTCTTCCACGCAGTCCACCCACGTTACTCAAGGGAGCACTACTCTGGCTCCTCCACCTGAACCTCCTTCCCCCCCAGTCTGCCCCCTCCCAGGAAAATTTGGAATGCAAGCCGGCATACTCTCTGTTTTCTGGACCCTTCCCAGAGTCACAAACCACTTCTCAGGTTGCTGCTGACCTCGTTCCTGATGCCCAAGTTTTCCAACTGTCGCAGTCTGTGGGTGATGATGATGATGACAATGTTGACTTAGTGGAAGAAGTTTGTAAAGAGGTGTCGGACGATGAGGAGACACGGTTGTCAGACAGTGGTGAAGTTGTTGTCAGGGCAGGAAGTCCGAGGGGGGAGCAGACTGAGGAATCGGAGGATGACGAGGTGACTGACCCAAGCTGGGTTGATAAGCCGAGTGAAGACAGTGCTTCTGAGGCGGAGGCGAGTGCTGCACCAGAACAGGTTGGAAGAGGCAGTGGTGTGGCCAGAGGGAGAAGCAGGGCCAGAGCTAGTGCATCAGCAGCAACTGTTTCACGTAGTGAAGCTCCCGTGGCGAGGCCTAGATGTTCGCAAGTCTGGAGGTTCTTTAAAGAAAGTGAGGGTGACCGACGGACTGTGGTGTGCAACCTGTGCCACACCAGGATCAGCTGGGGTGCCACCACTACTAGCCTAACCACCACCAGCATGCGCAGGCATATGAGTGCTAAACACCCCACTCAATGGAATCAAGGCTATTCACCACCTCCTGCGGGTCACACCACTGCTCCTTCCCCTGTGTCACTCGCTGCCTCTGCTAGTCAACCCCCTGCCCAGGACCCCGGCACGAGCGCCTCCCGCCGGAAAACCACACCTTCGCCTCCACGATCCTCCACAGTGTCCACCAATGTGTCCCAGCGCAGCGTTCAGCTGTCTTTACAGCAGACGCTGGAGCGCAAGAGGAAATACAGTTCCACCCACCCACATGCCCAAACCCTCAACGTCCACATCTCCAAATTGCTGAGCCTGGAGATGCTGCCCTATAGGCTGGTAGAGACCGAGGCCTTTCGCAATCTCATGGCGGTGGCTGCCCCTCGGTATTTGGTCCCCAGCCACCACTATTTTTCCCAATGATCTGTCCCAGCCCTACACCAGCACGTGTCAGAGAACATCCTCCGTGCCCTGACTAACGCTGTTTCTGAGAAGGTCCACCTAGCCACGGACACGTGGACAAGTGCTGCCGGGCAGGGACACTACATCTCACTGACGGCACATTGGGTTAACTTGGTGGAGGCTGGGACCGAGACTGACCCTGGGGCCGCTCATGTACTGCCCACACCGAGGATTGCGGGGCCTACCTCGGTCACGGTCTCTCAGACGTACTATGCCTCCTCCTCCGACCCCTCCTCCTCCTCCACCTTCTCCTCCGAATTACCATCCGTGGGCACGGCGCCTTCAGTCGGTAGCTCTAGGAGCAGCAGCAGTGCCGTGGGTAAGCGCCAGCAGGCGGTGCTCAAACTGCTGAGCTTAGGTGACAAAAGGCACACCGCCCAAGAGCTGTTACAGGGCATCACGGCGCAGACCGATGTGTGGCTGGCACCGCTGAACCTCAAGCCAGGCATGGTTGTGTGTGACAACGGGCGTAAACTGGTGGCGGCTCTGCAACTCGGCAGACTGACACATGTGCCATGCCTGGCCCACGTGTTCAATCTAATAGTTCAGCGGTTCCTCAAGACATACCCCAATCTGTCTGATTTGCTCACCAAGGTGCGCCGCATCTGTGCGCATTTCCGCAAGTCGACCACAGATGCTGCCACTCTCAGGGCAGCGCAGAGCCGCCTACAACTGCCCGCTCACCGACTGTTGTGCGACGTGCCCACGAGATGGAATTCCACATTAAACATGTTATCCAGAGTTTACCATCAGCGCAGAGCAATTGTAGACTGCCAGATGTCAACTTCCACCAGAACTGGTAGTTAGGTCAGTCAGATTCCTCAAGTCTACAATGAGGAGTGGATGTGGATGTCTGATATCTGCCAGGTGTTGAGCAACTTTGAGGAGTCAACACAGATGGTCAGCGGCGATGCCGCCATTATCAGCCTCACCATCCCGCTGCTTTGCCTGTTGAAAAACTCACTGCTCAGCGTCAAGTCGGATGCTTTGCGCTTGTCACAAGAGACGGTGGAGGAAGATACGTCGCTTGATAGCCAGAGCACCCTCCGGTCTGTTTCTCAGCGCGTATCGGAGGAGGGGGATGAGGATGAGGAGGAAGAGGAGGAGAATGTCGGCGAGACAGTAGAGGGTACCAGTGCTCAGTCCTTAACTCTTGAGCGTGTATGGGCTGAAGAGGAGGACTTGGAGGAGGAGGACGAGGAGGAGGAGGAGGAAATGGAGAGTCAGGCCAGTGAGGAGAGGGAATTCTTACGTGTTGGGACTCTGGCGCACATGGCAGACTTCATGTTAGGCTTCCTATCCCGTGACCCTCGCGTTAGAAGAATTTTTTCAAACACCGATTACTGGGTGTTCACTCTCCTGGACCCACGGTACAAGCAGAACCTTTCCACTCTCATCCCTACAGAAGAAAGGAGTATGAGAGTGAATAGATATCAACAGGCCCTGGTGCACAAGCTGAAACAATCCTTCCCATCTGACGCCGCTAGCGGCAGAGGGCATGGTTCTGTGGGCCAAGTATCGGGGGAGAGGAGCCGAGCAGGCAGCTTGTCCAGCACTGGCAGGGGAACGCTCTCCAAGGCCTTTGCCAGTTTTATGTCACCCCAGCAAGACACTGTCACCTGTCCCCAGTCTAGGCAGAGTAGGGGGGAGCTGTACAGAAAGATGGTGAGGGAGTACCTAGCTGACCATACCAACGTCCGTAGCGATCACTCTGCTCCATACAACTACTGGGTTTCAAAGCTGGACATGTGGCTTGAACTGGCGCTGTACGCCTTGGAGGTGCTGGCCTGCCCTGCCGCTAGCGTGCTGTCAGAGCGGGTATTCAGTGCAGCTGGTGGCGTCATCACCGATAAGCGTACATGCCTGTCAACTGACAGCGCTGGCAGGCTGACGCTTATTAAAATGAACAAAGCCTGGATTTCACCGGAATTCAAATCTCCTCCGGGGGAAAGCAGCTAAAGATTAACATTACTTATGTATCCGATTCCTCTTCTCTACTCCTCCTACTCCTCCTCCTCCTCCATGTCGTCTTTGCCTAACGCTGACCAAAAAAAAGCCATTTTTTTAGAGGTCCAACTGGCACTCTTTTACCACAATTTTTCAGGAGGGCCCCCTACAGGCCCTCTCTTCAAACAATTTTTCCAGAGGTCCACCTACAGGCCCTCTCTCCAAACAATTTTTCCGGAGGTCCACCTACAGGCCCTCTCTCCAAACAATTTTTCCGGAGGTCCACCTACAGGCCCTCTCTCCAAACAATTTTTCCGGAGGTCCACCTACAGGCCCTCTCTCCAAACAATTTTTCCGGAGGTCCACCTACAGGCCCTCTCTCCTAACAATTTACGTCTTTTTCCTATCTTTCTCTCTCTCCAAACTATTTTTCCGGATAGCTGCCATATACGGTAATAAACTGAGAAGAATACAGAGAACACATGCCACACTTGATCAAGCTCATAATTTACGACTGTACCGGTTGATGCTAAATTTTTAAGTTGGGGTCCTGCGTCGTCATTCACTGAATTTCACTGATCTCCTCAACGTCTCCTCAAAGAACCGAAAGACCATTGTGGAGAGAGCGGCACAGCTCGCCATCAAAGTGACGAACCCCAACGCCAGACTGCGCAGCGAAGAGAACGAATAAATATCTCTGTGGTTATTTGTACTAAATAAAAGTTAAATAAACACACACACAAAAAAAATTGATCTGTTCCTGTGCCTGATCCACCCAAGTTGAATCTGTCCCATCATGAGAAAGTCCCCCAAGGAGTCCCCACTGTAACTTGCTTCCTATACAACTACCTCACCCCCCCCCGACACCTGTGTCTCGCCATTGTCCACCACCTCCTCAGACAACACTGGTAAATCCCCACTGTCAGCACACGGAGACTGCAAAAGGTCTTGCGAATTAGGGCAGAGAATGTTCTGGGGTAGCACATCAGAGAAGGGGTGACTATGGGGTTCCAGGGAGTACGTGACCACATGCAATCTCCATCTAAAAAGTCATACTGAGGCTCACCACCATGCTTTACACTGCAATCTTATTACTGAGGCTCACCACCATGCTTCACACTGCAATCTTATTGAAAGACAGACAATCAGGGGTTCACCGCCAGGTTGTCAGGCAGCATTTTTAAGTGGGTCACCATTACCGTGTCCCTGAAAATTGCCTTGGGTCATCGCCAGACTATTTTTATGAAAGGCCATGGGGTTCTATACACACAGTGCTGACGGAAGCCCATCAGCCTTTCTAAACACAATTGAATCTGTCCCATCATGAGAAAGTCCCCCCAAGGAGTCCCCACTGTAACTTGCTTCCCATACAACTACCTCACCCCCCGACACCTGTGTCTCGCCATTGTCCACCACCTCCTCAGACAACACTGGTAAATCCCCACTGTCAGCACACGGAGACTGCAAAAGGTCTTGCGAATTGGGGCAGAGAATGTTCTGGGGTAGCACATCAGAGAAGGGGTGACTATGGGGTTCCAAGGAGTACGTGACCACATGCAATCTCCATCCAAAAAGTCATACTGAGGCTCACCACCATGTTTTACACTGCAATCTTATTACTGAGGCTCACCACCATGCTTTACTCTGCAATCTTATTGAAAGACAGACAATCAGGGGTTCACTGCCAGGTTGTCAGGCAGCATTTTTAAGAGGGTCACCATTACCGTGTCCCTGAAAATTGCCTTGGGGTCATAGCCAGACTATTGGCCAGATTTAGAAAAAATGGTGCAATTAGGGAGCCTCAGAGGCATCCCTACATGCTGCCCCTGCTGTTTCCTGTCCATTTCCGTGGTGTTTCCATCATTTTCTGAGGTTTCCAGGTTTTCACCCAGCCTTCCCTAGGCAGAGCCCCGGTCCCCTGCAAAAAATGCTCGAGTCTCCCATTGACTTCAATGGGGTTCGTTATTCGAAACGAGCACCCGAACATCGGGAAAAGTTCGACTCGAATAACGAGCACCCGAGCATTTTAGTGCTCGCTCATCTCTACATATATGTATTGCGAATACTGAATAGGTGTTGGTGATGTTGAATATTTATTAAAAATGCTACGGAATATATTGTTTTTATGTGTTGATGAACATTTTCCAGTACTGGATTGGTGTGCATGTGGGACTATAAAAAGCCCTTTCATTACAGTGACCGCGTGCCCCAGAAAAAGCTGAAAACTGGGCAAACTTTAGTTGTGCGGATCTTTATAATGCCATGAGGATTTTATATATGATTATAGGCACTGTTATTTGGCTCATTTAAATCTTTTATTGGACCTTTTATGCCGTTCCAGGCTGTATTGCTCTTTGTTCTTGCTTTTGTCTTTCTAAAAACTAGGGATAAGGAACTGATATACATATATTTTTTTTATTAATTCCTTTGTGAACTGTAGAATCTCTCACATGAGGTTGTTTTTACCTGTGTCTGCTGTAATGAACAGTACGTAGGTTCCACCATACACTCACTTCGTATTGTGACATTTTCATGATTGCCATGGAATTGATTTATCATCCCTGAAAGTACAAGGGTGTGAGCGTGTGTCCAGACCTCAGAGAGGTGATGATTGGACCCATAAGGTTTGTAGGAGAGAATTTTGCTGGATTTTGAAATTGTACACAAGCTCACAAAGGGTCTCGATTTACAATCAGATATTATGTAGTTCTATTAAGTATTTAAAGGGGTTAACCAGAAAATGATAATGATGACCTATGCTCAGGATAGGTCATCATTATCGGATTGAGGGGGTCCAAATCCCGGCACCCCAACCAATCAGCTGTTCCAGGGAGCCTCGACGCACACCGGAGGTCTGGTGGGCACAGCTCGCCAAGCATAGCACCATACATAGTATAGCAGCTGTGCTTGGTATTGCAGCTCAGCCCCATTCACTTCAACTTGGCTGAGCTGCAACTAGGCCAGGTGACTAATGTATGGTGATGTCACATGGCCTTGAAAGAGGCCATTGTGGTCACAGAGTGTTCAACCTCTTCTAACAGCTGATCGGTGAGGGTCTTGGGTGTCAGTCCCCCAACAATCTAATATGGATGACTTATCCTAATGAAAGGTCATCAATATAATTTACCGGACAACGCCTTTAAGTACATTGCTGTTTGCTGTACGTAGGTGTTTTTCAAAACACAGCTGTAATTCATTGGTGCACAAGAGCAGCAGTTTTCTTCTGACCTATTCTCAGCATATTGGCCGGGTTGTCGTTGGTTCTCCACTAGTCTACATTATAGTTATTGGGGCTGGATCAAGATTTTCAAGCTTCCTGACGGATACATAGTGCTAGTGTGAAACTAGCCTCACTATACCATGACTAAGGACAGGTTGTAAACTAGTCGGCTATGCCTTCTTTTTGTATGCTTCTGTTTTTATAAGAAGAAAAGAATCTAAATTTTAGGACAAGCTGCTGGAATTTCTACTTTTTTTACTTGCATAAGGATACTGTTGCTGAGGTAGGTTCCATTAGCTGTCCACAATTTGGGATCTGGACTTTGTTACAACTAGAGTTGAGCTGAACCAGTCTCATTCAGCTTTTAAACTAATACTGTATTTCTGCAAGCCATCTGGCCTGCACCATCACTTGACATTTAGGCCCCATTCACACGACTGTATATTTGAGGGCCCGCATTACTGCGGACCCGCAAATATACGGGGGCCGCCCGGCGTGTGTTCCGCAGCGCTCGGAACACACGCCGTGCGGCCCCCATTGAAAATGCCTATACTTGTCCGTGCGCTCGGACAAGTATATGACATGCTTCAAAAGAGCTAGCTCCGTGCCGCGTCTTCCGGCCCCATAGAGGTGAATGGGGCCTCATCTATTCCCGCAATTTTGCGGATAGATATGGCCCCATTCATACGGTCGTGTGAATGGGGCCTTACTCCTCATGAGAAAAGAGGAGTTGAGCCTACCCTACCCTAATTGTACCAGTCAAACACTACTGTTTGCTGCATCCTTAGGGGGGTTAATCTTTGTTATCACTGACCATACAATAAAATATCTTCAATGAATATATTTGCAAATCAACACATAAAAAATACATTGAGCTCCAAATGAGGTTGCCTTTCAGTAAAATCTAAAGCTCATCCATTGTGCCCCTGACTTACTGATGTGGTTTAGTGAAAAAACTATAGTATTATAAGCTCCTATTCATATGTTCAGCTATTCTCTAAACAGCAACACAAAATCCCCACAGGAACAGTTGCTGTAAAAAATGTAATATTGTCTATGTGTACATAGAAAAATCTTTTTGTTTACAAAAAACTCATACATTTCATGCCAGCAAATCAATTTGAGGTCTATCGCTGTGGGAGCAATGTGTTAACTAACAACTGAAATAAAACATTTAGCGACATTCTGTAAACAGACATTGAATATTACCTTGTCTTCTAATTCAGATGGGATAACAAATGCAAAGTGTAAAATCGCCTTTATTTGTAAGGATAACAGGCACCATGAATAGAATAATTGTAAAGTGCATGGCACATGTTTCTTTTGAATACCCCCCGAAAAGGATAAAAAATAGAAACAAAATGACTATGATTTAGACACAACATTTTTGTATGAGCCTAAAATTGGCAATAATCTGTGTGCTGCATTTAACTCTTTCATTGGAAAAGAAATTAATACAAATATTCACAAAACCATGTTTATTGTGTTATACAAATAATAAATTAGATATTTCTTGGAAATGTTCCTACGACTGTAGATATAGAAAAAAGGAACTGTCCTACAGAATATTAAATGATGTAAAACATTTTTTGGTTGTAATAGGGCCTTTTACACAATCCGAGAATCCGCCAGGTAATTGCTAACAAGCGTTCATAGGAACTCTCGTTAGTAATTTTCTAATGGTGTAAAAGTGCCGCCAATTACCCGATGAATGAGCAAAGCGCTCTTTTCATCAGGTAATTTGATCGTTTGTGTAGGTCAGTGATCTGCAACCTTCGGCACTTCAGTTGCTGTGAAACTACAACTCCCAGCATGCACACTTACTTGGCTGTTTTTGGATGAGCGAACAGTTTCCTTCACTGATGAGCAGGTGCTTGTTGGGAAAGAATGCTTCCTTCCCGCCAATTGCCTGGCCCGTGTAAAGGGGCCTTTGGTCCAGTTTCACTCACAGGATTTAGCAGCGTCTTTTAAGGGGGCTAAACCATGTTTGTTGAGAGTCTACAGTAAAATATTAATATATCTACAAACAGCATTTTGGTTTGAGGTGTTTTACTAGTACAGTATGTCTGGATTTTATGATGTTTTATCAAGATGAAGAATGTGGTATATATTTTTTTCAGATGTGTTTCTCCATAGTGTTTTCAATATAATATAAAAAAGCTAGGAGTTTTATTTTTATTTTGAACTGAAAGTTACCATTAAAAACACCACTAAAACAGCATGCAAAAACATTTTTAAAAACAGATTTAATCTTCAGGACAGTGTTTTGCACTTAAAAACACCATGGAACCAATGTGAACCAAACTCCTCTGCTTTGTATCCACTCCTGTGCTTGGTTAAAAATATTGCACCAAAAACTAAAAAGGCTGCCTTAGGCTTCATTCGCACACACTATCTTGCAATTTTTTTTGTTCTCCATTGTACCAAACTGCCATGCAGTTTCTTTTACAGGCATTTTAGGTGGTATCACACGTATCTAATGTGTACAGTATTTTATTAAGACATGGGGGTTATTAAGACTGTCACTTAATAAATGACCCCTTATATTTTTACAATCAGTCTCAAAATGTCAAAGAGCCTCTGCAGTTCTTAAGATACATGTATATTCTATCCATATGCTATATGTACACACCCTTTAATCAATGAATTCAGGGGTTTCATTCAGTCTCATTGCCACCGATGTATAAAATCCAGCACCTAACCATGCAATCTGCTTTTACAAACATTTGGGAAAGAATGGGTCATTCATAGATGCATTCAGGATGCCACTGCTGTTCATAACGTCAGTGTATAAAATTTCTTTTAGAAATTACACAACAAACTGAATGGTATTATTGTAAATGGGTAGCATTTAGAAACCATAGCAACTTTGACATGAAGTGGTAGACCACATAGAGTTGCAGAACAGGGGTGTGGGTGCTGAGCCACATGGGTCACTTATGAACAAATGTTTGCCACTTTTGTGGAGTATATCTGGCACAGATTCTGTCACATGCCATGTTGCGGCAGAATCTGCTACTTCTTCCCCGCTGACACCAGGTCTAAAATATGGGGTGTGACATGGATAGGGAAAGGGATGGGCTGGCAGGCCATCTCTTTCATCATTTTCTACATCTGGTTTAGGCATAGAAAATGGTCTAAATGTAAGACAGCAAGGAAGCGGTCTTACATTTAGAATTGGAGGTGGATACTCAGAAGTTACGTAAAGGCCAGTACCTCTACATAACTTTGGCAATACACCACCAGCGCAAGGGCTCATTAAGACTGATGTCTAAAAACCCTGTCTTAAGTGTGCTTCATAGTGCTTAA
This sequence comes from Rhinella marina, assembly GCA_900303285.1. Taxonomy (NCBI): domain Eukaryota; kingdom Metazoa; phylum Chordata; class Amphibia; order Anura; family Bufonidae; genus Rhinella; species Rhinella marina. The sequence goes on along the minus strand of ONZH01021325.1, from coordinate 24,725 downwards.
AAGTCATCAACCCTTTGCTGACTCAATAACTGCAGAGTTCCAAACCTCTTCTCCTATTAACATTATCATAAAAACTATATTCCGTGAGCTTCAGGGAATGGGTTTCCATGGTTAAGCAGGTGTGAACAAGCCTTACATCGCTAAGCACAATTCCGATTTCAGATAGAGTTGTGTAAAGTAGGCCACCACTGCATGCTTCTCTTTCTGGAAGTCTGAGGGATTAATTGTATGGGGAAAGGTAAGACAACGTTATTTGTCTGACTGCACTGTGCCAATTGTAAAGTTTGGTGGAGGAGAGATGATGCTATGTAGTTGTTTTTCAGGAGTTGGCCTGTCAGTGGTATTGTGGTATGGTTGGGTGAGTTTGTATGGAAAAACATGACTGGCCTGCACAGTGCCCTAACGTCAAACCTATCAAACATCCCAGCGGGAATTTGCTGCTTGATATGCTTTTGCAACTGATCCGCTGTGTAGCTACTCTCGTCTAGGGCGATCAACTCTAAATCCCCATGTTACCTCTTCACATTACTCATGTCATAGGAAGGAGGGGGAGTGGTAGCATCGCTTTGCCATGCTTCTGTTATGAATTGGAGAATGTCCAAGGAGGAGGACATGGAGGAGGCAGATACGGTAAGTACTTTGTGTGGGAACCAAACCGACACAAACATGGGCGTAGAACCTTTAGCTACGCCCCTGGACACAAACATATAGGTGTCAATATGACCTGGCCTTGCTGTTGCAGTGCTGCCTCAACACTGCTGCAGAAACATTGACCCAGTGGGCTGTGAAAGACATGTACTGTTCCTGCCTTTAACAGCTTCTGCAGGTGTCCACCGTGGTGAGCATCTTGCTACACAGTAAGAATTGCAAGGAACATCCCCATTCTCTGCCTCATTAGAGTACAAGGAAGGGATTTTTTGAGAGATAATGGCTGCTAGGTATCTTCCAGTGATGCTTAGCACACTCCATCTGCTTCCTAAAGGCAGCAGAATCCACTAAGTGGTATGGAAGTGACTGCATCACCAGCAAATTGACCAGGTGGGAGTTAAGCTTGCACACCTGCAGATTGCTGGGCATGTACAGTTGTTTTCTGGCTACACATTCCATTATCAATGGCAGCTGATTGAGCAGAGTAAGAAGAAGAAGAGGAATAGTCTTAGCAAGATAAATAGTAACTGATGGTGATGACAAGGACACTGCAATGCATTTGGATGTGGCCTGGCTGCTGCAAAGGAAACTGGGAGAAGAAGGACCCCCTTGAACTGGAGATGAGCTAATCATGCAAAAAATTATTCGCCGAACATTCGCCGAACTTTTCCTAAAATTTGTATATTCGACGAATAGATTCATTGTATTTGCGTACAAAAAATACGTTATTATGTGCTATTAGCGAATATTCGCTCACTAATAACGAACGTTCATTTTTCAAAAGGTACGCAACTTTATAAGCTTTTAATCTATACACTGTTGCGTACGAATATAAGTCTCGCGAATGCACGCACAACGCTACGTCGTCAGAGTCAGAGCGAATTTTGCAAGATGGCAACGGCAAGCAGGCGTTCGTGTCCATTCAGCTCTGAAGAGCTAAAGTACATGGTCCAGAAGATGGACAAGCTGGGCTATGATGGCAGTGGCACCCATCAACACCTGCACCAAGAAAAAAAACAAATAGTGGAGCGGGTGATACAAGGCCTGCGCCATCACTGTCAGAGTGAGCGGACCCCGGGCCAGGTCCAGAGGAAGTGGTCGGACCTCAAATTGAAGTGCCCAGAGCGGCTATGGCAGATCCGGGATGAGATACGAGAGGGTGAGTAACCAAAAATATTTGATAAGTAACATGTTAAAAAATTAGTCTGTATTGTATATGTACCAGTGCCATTAAAGAAAACCGTATAGGACAACGTGGGAGTGCGTAGTGCGCTGCAGCAATTTTCTTTCATGCTAGGCCACGCCTCTAACTCCACTCAAAGGCTAGAGCTACACGACGACATTTGTCGCGCGACATTGTGTCGCACCAATGTCGCGCGACAATTTTTATAATGGAAGTCTATGGTGTCGCACTGCGACATGCTGCGACTGCGACACGACAGTCGCAGAAAAGTCCATCCAGGATGGGTTTTTCTGCAACTGTCGTGTCGCAGTCGCAGCATGTCGCAATGCGACACCCTAGACGTCCATTGTGACAACTGTCGCGAGTGTAGTTGTGCACTATGTGTCGCACGACTTACTATTGCGCGACACATGTCGTCGTGTAGCCCTAGCCAAACAAGTGAAGGTATTCTCAGAAACGTGCCCCTTCCCAGTAATTTGCCTTAGGCTACATTCACATATGTGGCATTTGTCCTGCCAATTCCCGGCGTTCTTGCGGATAGCGGTCGGATCAGCGCCGTCCCCCATTATTGTTAATGGTGCTGGCCGTTCTACCTTTTGTGTCAGGCAAATGCCGGATCCGGACAGATCCGGTGGGCTGTTCCCAGCCGTAACAGCCCGCCGGATCTCTAGCGCTAGTGTGAAAGTACCCTTATATGCCCCTTCATAGTTAGCGCTTCCTCCTCCTACACACAGACTCAAAGATGTGCTCATGCTGCAGCTAATGTGTCTGGAGTGGGCGATATCAAAAATATTCCCACGATAACGATATTAAGAAATTTACCGCGATAAATAAATACCCATTTAGAAGAAAATAAAACTTGGGGCCTACATTATACTGAATGGGGGCAGCCACAAGGAGATATTATACTGGACATGGGGGAAGGTGAAGGAACTGCTTTCTGCTTACCGTCACCAGTCTCTGCTTCCTATGGATGCAAAGACAGGTGACCACAGGACATAGCCACCCGTTCCCGGACACATCCGCTAAGTTCCTGACTGTCCCGCCGAATCTGGAACGGTTGGGACTGGAGCTATGGTATACTAGTGCATTGTGTGTGCTGTATTTCTATTTGTTATGTTTGCACCAGCAGAATGTGACACTCAGACATCATTTATTCATTCATTCAACCCCCCACCCTCCCAACAAATGCCCCCTCCGTCAAATAAGCACCCCAGATATTCTATGTTCCCTTCACATAAAATGCCCACTCCACACCACATCGCCCTCCTCTCACCCATAGCATCTTCATAGAGTTAGTGTTAGTAAACGGTCATAATAATAATTGTGTACGGATTTATGTTGCAGAGCGACGTCACCAACGTCGCACTCGCCAGCAGAGACGTGCCCGGACTGTCCCAGAAGGACCTTCAGCTTCGAGTAAGTGTAAACATATTTAATTTATTTTTAATCCAGGCTATGTGGGAGTGCAGCTGCAGTGATATAAGAGCACTAGTGGTTAGTTTAGGAATGGGATCCAACCCCAAACTATTCAGATCAAAGGCGTAGCTGAACGCACAGGGGGGCCAAACATACTTTAGTGCGCCCCCCCCCCCCACTTAGTGGCCTCCCAAACGCATGTTTTCAACTTCACAGGCACATACTACTTGTTGTTGTGGTTATAATATTGTATTAGAAAGATGACTGTATAAACTGCTAGATCATCTATGCTGTTAAGTACAGTACAATACCCTAGTTTAAATACTCTACCACCACATAATGCAGTAAAATATAGGAGTAATAGGAGTAAAAAACAAGGGGACTCCTATGTTAAAGGAAAGCTGTCCCCAGTTTTTACATCACTAAACTAACAGTCCCCTGCCCCCATCAGACCTCAGATCAGCTTAATGTGCCCCCATCAGACCTCCGATCAGCGTATTGTGTGTGCTTTGAAAGTTTAGAATATTTTTCGTGGGACAACCCCTTTAACTTAAAAGATGGATTACATACTAATTATGTGATATACATAATTAAAGGATGTAGATATTACATACTAATTATATTCCTGTTTCCACCCCTACAGACATACCCACTGACTTCGAGATGGAGGCCGTCATACGGCGATTTGGTGTGAAGCTCCACGCCGCCACCCGGCTCCTACGCAGCCTCCAGCTGGACCACCTGGAGCTGCAGCAAATGATAGCGGCACGTCGACATCCGGTTTAATTTTTATTTTTTGTATTTTTCTGTTTTTAAAAAGTTATATTATTATTATTATTATTATTAATAATAATAATAATATTATTCGGTATATAACCTGTGGATTTATGTATTTGTACACCTTTAACCGCTTCCTGACATACTGTGAAGAAATATTGTTAGGAAACATATACGGTAAGTACGTAACGCACAAGTGCTGCCAAAAATGACACGGAACAGGCACTCCAATACAAGGGGTATAAAGAAGGGCCTCATTCACATTGTGGAACAATTTTTCTTGTTGTAGGACTCATACACTCATAAAGCCTATGCACAAAGTTACAAGCCAAAAATCACAAGGAACAGGCACTCCGATACACCTTTAATTACACATAAAGGAGGGCATCAGACACACCCGTGAAAAATTAAGATTGATGGCCTGCTGGTGAACAGACCCATGAAAACATTATTTTTGAGGGACTGGTGGTGAACAGACCTATGAAAACATTATTTTTGAGGGACTGGTGGTGAACAGACCCATGAAAACATTATTCTTGAGGGACTTGTGGTGAACAGACCCATGAAAACATTATTTTTGAGAGACTGGTGGTGAAAAGACCCGTGAAAACATTATGGTTGAAGGCCTGGTGGTGAACAGACCCATGAAAACATTAATTATGGGGGTAACGTTAACTAACAACAGCTACAAGTGTAAAAAATGGAGGAGGAGGTAGACAACAGTGTTTGCTTTTGAAATAGGGTTTTGTAGACTTCGGGTTCGCACAGCCCATGACATGACACTAGACATTTGGCTGTAAAATTATGGCCCGGCTGACAGCAACAGTGGGAAGACAGCACTCAGACTATTCTGCACTGCAAGGCCTGATCTAATCACCAGCATCAGCAAGAGGAGTATGAAATTCGGATGTAATCCAGCCTTTATTCATTTTTATAAAGGTATTTTTTTTAACACTGCCCGGTGACAGATTTGTCCTTTTGGGTGTCACCACCCCCCCAGCGGCACTAAAAACCCTCTCTGACATGACACTTGAGGCTGGGCAGGAAAGAAGCCCTAGTGCATAGTTGGACAGTTCCGGCCACTGTTGTAATCTGCCTGCCCAGAAGTCCAGGGGGTCTGAGAAGAGGCTTTGTGAGCCAGACTGCAGGTAAGCCTGAACCTGCTCATTGAGAAGGGTGATCTGGGCCTGCTCACTTGGCTGCAGCTATTGGGAGCCTGAAGAGAAAAATTCCTGCATCATACTCATTAGACTTAACTGTCTGCTGCTGGTTGTGGCAGAAGGTGGATTACTCGGCCGGACCTCCTTCTCAGACATGCTGGCAGCAGGCTGGGGCTGGCTGAAAGCTGTGGCCAGGTTACTACATAGCTTCTCCCGCAATGAGACTAATTTCTCTGGGGAGGAAAACAATCCCCCATGTTGGATTGATACCGCGGGTCCAGAAGCATCGCCAGCCAGTATTCGTCAGTCTGCCTTATGTTTAGGATACGCCTGTCAGTGTGTAAGCATGTGAGCATACAACTTGCCATCCTGCCCAGCGTGCCTGAGAGGCCACTTCTTTCCATCTCAGCCTCTCTCTGAGAAACTTCTGTGTCCTTGAAAGTCTCATCTTCTACCTGTGTCTCCTCCTCCTCCTCATGGTCATCAACATCACCCTCATTAAAATCCTCCTCCTCTTCCCCCTCCTCTAACTGAAGCTCCTCATCCTCATCCTGCTCCACAAGGGAACTTTGGCGTTGGGGCTCCCCTACAGTGACAGCATGGCGGCCGGTAGACAACTGACCAGGATTTCCTTCCCCCATTGCCCCCTGCTGCATGAGCGTGAGCTTCTTTTCCAGCACAAATATTATTGAAATTACGTCGTTCACACCGCAGCTGTCCCGGCTGACCAATTTGGTGGCTTCTTCTAAGGGCCTTAGAACAGTGCAGGCATCTCGGACCAGCCTCCACTGCCGGAAATCAAAGCCGCATCTGCTCCCTATGCTGGAAGATTCTGGCTGCTGCTGGCCAAAATCGTCCACTGTTCTACGCTGCTCTAGAAGTCGCTGCAACATATGAAGAGTGGAATTCCACCGGGTTGCCACGTCACCTATTAAGTGGTGTGGCGGAAGACCGTTTTGATGCTGCAGTTCCAGCAGAGCGTGCCGAGATACATATGAATGGCTAAAATGAGTGCAAAGCTTCCGCGACTTTGCCAGCACTGTGCGCAGGCCAGTGAATGTTTTTAGAAATCTTTGCACCACTAGATTTAGCACAGGGAGCATGCGAGAATTGACCCAGGTTCAGCGCTGCCACTATATTTGTCCCATTGTCACTCACTACCTTGCCCACTTCCAGCTGACGTGGAGTCAGCCAGTGCGCTATTTGCTGCTTCATGTAATGCAGCAAGCGCTGGCCTGTGTGGCTGCTACTGCCAAGACAAACTAAGTCTAACACTGCATGGCAGCGTTTCACCTGACACATGTGATATGAAGGAGCGCGGGTAACTCACTGCCCTGACGCTCCAGCAGGCGGACTGCCCATGGAGGTGGAAGCGGATAGTTGTTGGGTGCTCTGCTGCAATCCTGGCTGGAAAGCACGTGGAGGTGCCAACAGCAATTGACCGGGCTGCTGGGGTGTTCCTGCCTCGCTGCCACTAAATACATTCAGCCAGTGGGCAGTAAAGGACATGTATTGCCCCTGGCCGTAAGCACTGCTCCAGGTGTCCACCATGACGTGCACCGTGCTGAAGAGAGACAGCTGCAGGGAGCGTCCAATATTCTCTGCCACGTGGGAATAAAGGGCGGGAATAGCTTTGTTTGAAAAGTAATGCCGGCTAGGGACCTGCCAGCGTGGCTGAGCGCAAGCCATTAGCTCCCTAAAAGCTGGGCAGTCAACCAACTGGTACGGCAGAGACTGCACAGCCAGCAACTTTGTCAGGTGACCGTTCAGTTTGCGCACTGTCGGATTACTTGTGGCGTAAAACTGCTTCCTGGCCACGCACTTGGCAATGGACGGCTGCCGAATGAGAGGAGGTGGAGACATGCACGCACTGGGCAACGATGAGGTGGATGTACTACTTACACCCCGGGATGCGGGCTGAGCTATGACCCTGGATGCGGCCTGCGTGACAGAAGGGACCCCCAGAGAAGTAACCAGCTCTTTACTATTATTGGGCTGCTCTAAATTGCCGGCATGACGCCGCTTCAAATGGTTCCACAGAGCAGTGGTCCCAACATTTGCGGCTTTCCCACGGCTCAATTTCTGCTTATAGAAATTACACGTGGCCATACTGCTATCCCCCGGCAGAGTGGTAAAATACTTCCACACACCCGAAGTGCGCCCTCCACAGCTGGCCAAGCTTCTCGCACGCTTACTTCCTGGTGCCGGCCCCACTATATTTGGGGTCTCGCTAGTTTCCAGGGAAGCACTAGCCCTGGGCCTAACTCGCCTCTGCCCTCTGTTGCTGCCACTACTAGTACCACCCTCCTCCTCTGAGCTCAAATCCTCCTCCGCTTCACAGGTCCTCCGGCCTAACACATCAGATTCCTCATCAGACTCCTCCACAACACATTTTTGCAAATTAGGCTGTTTCCCACCAACTGACAATTCCGGGCAGTCCAAAATCTGACTGCTCTCTAAGAAATCCTCAGGGAGGCTGTCCTCTATAACCACCGGATTATAACTTGGGCTTCGGTGGCTTTTTTTTCCTAGAAATTGCTGAAGGGGCACCACTAGGAGGGAACACTGAAGCCCGAGAGGTGGCAGAAAATGACGGGGTTTGCTTGAGTGGAATGGTGGAGCAAGACGAGTCTGACCCCTGGCTACATATGGATACTGTATCAGCAGATGACAGCAGATCATCCGGCTGAGACTGAGATGAGCGTGCCATCCACTCCACTACCTCATCTGCTTTCTCCTCCACTACAATGTTGCGCCTTGGTGGGTTAGCCCGGTGGAACAACGGCCAAGTATTGGGAATATTACTAGCAGCTACAGGTCTTTTGGCCACCTGCCCTGTGCCACCTTCTCCTTTTTTTTAAAGCTCAAAGTCTGGCTGGAACTGGATCCCTTTTGCTTATCCATGCCAAAGATTTTTTAATTCACTCTGTGGCCCTGCAGCTGGTCTTTGTCCCTGTCTCTCCCTGTCTCTCTCTCCCTGCCTGATTATTACTAGCCCTGACCTGGCCCTGCACTTGCCCTGCAGTATCCCTGATATATGTATGATAGATTCCCACTACAATTACACCCCAGTTAGAAGAACACAGTGTCTCTGAACTTCACAAATTCACAACAGTGCTTCTGCTTGCCTCAGCAGTCGCAGCAGAAATGAAGCGTCACTGGCTTACTGAGCCTGAGCCAATCAGAGCAAGCCCAGCCTACTAGGTCAGGTGACCCTTTTCTTCCCGGGCTTTTGCGCACGATAAACGAACGAACAGTAAAAGATCGCTAATAAATTGAATTCGTACGCAACAGCGTATACAGTAACTAATTTGTACGCAATTGCGTATAATTTATAGGACAAACTACGTAGCGAATGCGTACAAAGCCGAAGCGAATCGACTGATATTCGGATTCGTTTTGCAGCTGAAAAATCCCAAGATTCGATACAAATCTACGAAGCGGCGAATAGATTCGCTCATCTCTACCTTGAACCTATTGCTGGATGACAGTTCTATTTTCCCACTGAATCGGATGATGCTGCGGATGAGTCACAGTGCCTACCTTTGCTCACTGCTTATTTTAATCCTGCAGATCTTGTACATGGCAATGCCTTTGTCTTCCGACACAGTGGAGAAAAACTGTCAGATATGAGATACTGGTTTACAGCTAGCAGCAGCTAAGCTTGGCTTCGGTCTGACACATTTTGAACTTATGTTCATAGTATCAGCAGCATCACCAGTCCTCAAGCTGACCATAATAGAAGTAGATCTGGACCTAGCAGTTTTTTTGGGGGGAGGCTATACACTGCCTCTGCTCTTTATTGGCACTGTCACCACCTTCCTTCTCTGTTGTCACCTCCTCCTCAGCATCTCAATCTGACTCCAGATCCTGTCCAAAACACAATTATCGTCATTGTCATCCTCACCCTCCATGTCACTTTTATCAGACTGTGATAGGTCATTGTGGGCCTACTGCCCCCTGATCAGGCTGTCTTTCATCCTTTATACCAATCAGGGCAAGCCATCCCCCCACTTCCCACAGTGTCATGTGATCCTCCATCCCGTTCCTCCCTCATGGTTTTCACCACCAATACTCACAGTTAAGTGGCGCTACGAGCCATTTTTACGCAAGTCTTCCAAAACCAATTGCCAAATCTGTTATCTTATCACTTCATTTCAGCAGTGAAGGTGGAGGGAGCATCTTGATTTGTGGCTTTTTTTTGCTACTGTACCTCAGGGCCTGGATGTCTCACAATTACTAACAGAACAATGCATTTTAAGATGTATCAATACATTTTACAGAAGAATGTTAGGGCAACAGCCCATGAACTCAAGATAAAGAGATGTTGGATGATTCAACAAGACAATGGCCCACAACATACATGTAAATGAACTAAAGTTAAAAACTAATGGTAGATAAAGAATATTTCTGTATTGAAATGACCAAGATAGTGTCTTCAAGTGACTTCATCTTCAAGATGCAATGGCATGCCCAGAACAAATCTGTGAACACAAGGCCTCCCAGATTTATTGATGAATTGAAACCCAATAGTTAAAAATTCCTTCTCAGTGTTATACAAAAATTATTTACAGCTACAGGAAACATTTGGTGACGTTATTGATGTCAAGGAAGGGGGGGGGGGTCTACTGGTTATAAAATATATGGGTTCAGTTACCTTTTCCCCCTGCAATATGGATTTAATAAAAATACATTTGCAGCCTCTGTATTATAATGATCAGATTATTTTTATTAGTAATCAATGGAAAAATAAGGTAATTTGAAGGTGTTACCTACTTTTTCTTGCACCTGTAGTTACAAAGCAATTTTAGTTACAGTGAAGACATTAAAAACTAGTACATAAATGACCATGCTAGAAAGTTCACATATAGTTATGTCAGCAAACTGATAAAGAAAATAAACCCATTCCGCCTGCGCTATTAATGCCATTGAGCTCTTATAGCTCTTCAGACCTGAAGTGGAAGCCTCAAGGGGTCGATTGCCTCAATATACTGCTACACAAAACAACAAATCTCAGAAAATGGTTCTTTTCCATATGAATACTAGTAAAGAAGTAGTTTCATATATTGTTTAGGATCAGTCTTGTTTTACCATATTAAATACATATCTTATGAGAAGCTACAGACCTTCACAAAGGTTCAAGGGTTATTTAAGCTATATTTTACTTTGTTCTCTGTGGGTAAATAGGATTGGTCATTATTAATTTAAACTATAACGTATTTATTTATTCATTCCAGGAGCTTGTTTCATCTTATACTTGATATATATATATATATATATACACTCACCGGCCACTTTATTAGGTACACCATGCTAGTAACGGGTTGGACCCCCTTTTGCCTTCAGAACTGCCTCAATTCTTCGTGGCATAGATTCAACAAGGTGCTGGAAGCATTCCTCAGAGATTTTGGTCCATATTGACATGATGGCATCACACAGTTGCCGCAGATTTGTCGGCTGCACATCCATGATGCGAATCTCCCGTTCCACCACATCCCAAAGATGCTCTATTGGATTGAGATCTGGTGACTGTGGAGGCCATTTGAGTACAGTGAACTCATTGTCATGTTCAAGAAACCAGTCTGAGATGATTCCAGCTTTATGACATGGCGCATTATCCTGCTGAAAGTAGCCATCAGATGTTGGGTACATTGTGGTCATAAAGGGATGGACATGGTCAGCAACAATACTCAGGTAGGCTGTGGCGTTGCAACGATGCTCAATTGCTACCAAGAGGCCCAAAGAGTGCCAAGAAAATATTCCCCACACCATGACACCACCACCACCAGCTTGAACCGTTGATACAAGGCAGGATGGATCCATGCTTTCATGTTGTTGACGCCAAATTCTGACCCTACCATCCGAATGTCGCAGCAGAAATCGAGACTCATCAGACCAGGCAACGTTTTTCCAATCTTCTACTGTCCAATTTCGATGAGCTTGTGCAAATTGTAGCCTCAGTTTCCTGTTCTTAGCTGAAAGGAGTGGCACCCGGTGTGGTCTTCTGCTGCTGTAGCCCATCTGCCTCAAAGTTCGACGTACTGTGCGTTCAGAGATGCTCTTCTGCCTACCTTGGTTGTAACGGGTGGCAATTTGAGTCACTGTTGCCTTTCTATCAGCTCGAACCAGTCTGCCCATTCTCCTCTGACCTCTGGCATCAACAAGGCATTTCCGCCCACAGAACTGCCGCTCACTGGATGTTTTTTCTTTTTTGGACCATTCTCTGTAAACCCTAGAGATGGTTGTGCGTGAAAATCCCAGTAGATCAGCAGTTTCTGAAATACTCAGACCAGCCCTTCTGGCACCAACAACCATGCCACGTTCAAAGGCACTCAAATCACCTTTCTTCCCCATACTGATGCTCGGTTTGAACTGCAGGAGATTGTCTTGACCATGTCTACATGCCTAAATGCACTGAGTTGCCGCCATGTGATTGGCTGATTAGAAATTAAGTGTTAATGAGCAGTTGGACAGGTGTACCTAATAAAGTGGCCGGTGAGTGTATATATATACCGTATTTTTCGCTTTATAAGACGCACCTGATGATAAGACGCACCTAGGTTTTTGAGGAGGAAGATAAGAAAAAAATACTTTGAACCAAATTATGTGCTTTTGGTGGGTTTTGAACTAATGGGGGTCTGTAGATGACACACTGTTATGGGGATCTGTGGATGACACTGTTATGGGGGATCTGTGGATGACACTGTTATGGGGGATCTGTGGATGACACTGTTATGGGGGATCTGTGGATGACACTGCTATGGGGGATCTGTGGAGGACACTTATGGGGGATCTGTGGAGGACACTGTTATGGGGGATCTGTGGAGGACACTGTTATGGCGGGATCTGTGGATGACGCACTGCTATAGGGGGGGTCTGTGGATGACGCACTGCTATAGGGGGGGTCTGTGGATGACGCACTGCTATGGGGGGGGTCTGTGGATGACGCACTGTTATAGGGGATCATTGAATGATGTACTGTTATGGCGAATTTGTGTATGATGATGCACTGTTATGAGACTATAACCCCCGTCATCCTAAAGAATTCAGCCATGAACTGCAGTACATTGGTGTATTGTTAAGGATGAGGAGGGTTATAGTCACATGAAATATAAACACTGTCCAGGGACTGTACCATTATTGGCCTGTGTTTATGTTAAATATGACTATAACCTCCCTCATTCATAGGAATGCACCCATGTACTGCAGAGTAGACCGGCCCATAAGCTGTCACTCACCTTCAGGTGACAGGCCAGGAAATAGCACAGGGAGACAGAGGGCCAGTAAAACTCTGTCTATTTGTCTCTCACAGCAGGAGCGCTCTGTAACGCCGGCGCTCATGGTACGGCAGTGGGAGGGAGTAAGCTGATTGGTGGAGGCAGGGAGCAGCAGTAACTCCCGCCGGCGCACACCTCCAATCAGCGTTACATATATGCGAGCGGCAATGCAGAGGAGAAGAACTGCTCTCCTCTCTTCTCCTCCTCCTCTGGTATGGCGCGGACCCGGCAGTCAGATCTGTGGTAAGGACGTGCTGGGTGGCAGAATTCAGCATCACTGTAAGATTAACTACTGCCGCTGCTCGCCCCACACTTAAGTAAGCCCGCTCAGGAGCAGGCTCCTGCTGTCCTGCAATAGGGCCGGCCATCTTGATTTGAGGCACATTCGCTTTATAAGACGCAGTGACTTTTTTCCCCCACTTTGGGGGGAAAAAAAGTGCGTCTTATAAAGCGAAAAATACGGTATATATATATATATGTCTTTAATAGCTTTTAACCAATGTTTTTTTATGATCATTTTTGTTGATCAGTTTATGTTTATGCTCCCCATCAACACTATACTCCAGAACACCCCACACTCTATTATACGAAGTATAGACTATATTATATAGATATATATGCATCTCTCTTTTTTTTTTTTTTTAACTGAGGTGCAAACCGGAAGTGGAATGACATCATTTCTGGCCAACAGGAACATGAGGTGCAAACCGGAAGTAGAATGACATCACTTCTAGCCAACAGGAACATGAGGTGCAAACCGGAAGTAGAATGACATCACTTCCTGTTAACAGGAACATGCCTCTCTTTATTTTTGTAAACTGGAAGTGGAATGACATCACTTCCGCCCAACAGGAACATTAGGTGCAAACCGGAAGTAGAATGACATCATTTCCGCACAACAGGAACATGAGGTGCAAACTGGAAGTGGAATGACATCACTTCCGGTTAACAGGAACAGGAAGTGGAATTACATCACTTCTGGTCAACAGGAACATGTGGTGGGGCGTTTGTTTGGGAGCAGATGTATATAAGTTTGTAAGTACCATGCACTTTATGATTGTTGTATGTTCTCCTGAAGAAGGGGGCTTTTAATGACTCCCCCCAAACGCGTTGAGATTTGATTTTAGTAGCCATCCATGGTTTCATAATAAAGGGATCTGACGAGAAGCCTGCTGTGTGCCTGCCGTTTGACCCTGTCAACTTTAAAGTGAACCTGGATTTGGGGAGGCTCTGTCTCAAGGTGTCTTGAGCTTTATACGTGAGACATCCTCCCCAGTGAAGTGAGTAAAATCTCCTTTGCATGTGATGATATATTCTATTAACACTGCGGTATGTCAATTGTTTTACACAACATTATTGTTTTTATATTGACATTGATTTAACCTTTGCTCACAGACTAGCACCATAAACAAGTCCATTTTTTACCCCCAACAAGGTGTAGACCTTGTAAACAATTTTTATATAGTGTGTGATTTCCTCACAGACTTGTCCAGTGTGCAGCCTCTCAGACTATAACTTACCTTTAATTTTTATTTTAATTTTAATTATACTTTACTATAAACAATAAATACCTCTTCCTTCCACTCCATTCACCTGGCACCTCTAATCTATTACCACATATCTTGGAGCTCCGAGATATTTGTTAATAATAATCTTCCTCTTTTTTTGTTTTCTCTTTATTTTTAGGGAAACATGGTATATAGGTGCATTTATCTAGTACACTTACTGTGCCATTCATGCTTAACCAGTTACATTACTAATTCAGTTACTGTACACTATGGCCAACAGACAGTTGCTTATGGTCTCCAAAGGAATATGCAGTGACAAAAATGTTGCTGTAGCTGGCACAAGTAGCAGCAGAAGATGGGGTGGTGGTAGCAGCAGCCGCACAGACAGGCCAGAGCTACCACTACTATCCAGTGGTCATGTTTTGAACAACAATCCAGCTGTACTGGAATAGTTGACATTCTCTTCAACATCGTCTTAAGTGATAACAGATACACACAGCCAGGAATCAGTGGGTTCTCCTGATACCACACTTAGTTGGCATGACCCAGGAACAACTTCTGTGCACTCATCTGTCCTGCAACGGCCTCTTTCTTTTGCTGCTCCTTCTGCTAGGGAAGTAATGCATGCTGCTGGCTCTGCTTTGCTTTTCAGTGAGGACGAGTTTAGTAAGGACAGTAAGCAGCTACAGGCCAGCACAGACCTGAAGGAGAGGTCCACTACATCTTCCCTTAGGCCTGCAGCTTGCAATGATGACAGTTGGGTGAGAGCACATGTTGCGAGCGGTCAGGGACATGGCCATGAGACTGGTGAGGGTGACATAAGTAATGAACAGACAGTAGTAGTAGCCGATCGCATGGTGAGGGTGGCAGAAGGCCAGTGAGAGAGCAGCAGCGTGCTGATGCGCCAGCAGGGAGGAAGCAGTGGGAGAGCTGGAGCCAAACAAACCTGGAGTAGACCGTCTGATACTCAGGAGCCTACCTTTCAAGAAACAAATAACCGTGCATGAGTTCATACATGCAGTCAGCACGGGTTGTGAGGGTAAAATGCCATCCTCTGCAGTGTGGGAATGCATTGGAGGATGTTAGCATGCCGGTATGCAGGATATGTGGGCATAAGGTGAAGCCCGGCAGGTTGCTTATGTTTGCTCCACAGGCCTGCGTCAATACATGGAGGATCATCATAAAGTGGCCTGGGAAAACCGTGGCACTAATGCAGTGGTACAGCCTAACACAGCAACTGCTGCATCTCCCAGCAGCCTGCACACCTTCTACAGCAGTCAGGACTCCTCAACATCAGCTGTTATTCCTTCTCTTCATCTATTGCTCCTAATGCTCCTTGTTCTCCACCTCCTCTTCCTCATCACTTGTTTTTCGCCAGCAATCAATCATGGAGGCAATTACAAAAAGACTTCACCAAATTTTACCAAAAAATTAGCTTTGTGATGAATTACGTCATAAAGCGTATTTTTTTGTAAGTAGCTGGTGCAATGACAGGGAACAGCGATTGCGTCGCCCCCGTCATTGAACTCCTCAGATGCCACGTTCATTGCTAATCGTGGCATCTGAGATCCATATTAAAGCATTTTAGTGGTTGCTAATTAAAAAAATTATTAAATTGTACTTACCACATCCATTTGAGGCCACTACGGCCATCCTGCTTGAAGATCCAGTGCATGATGACATCCTCACACCTGACGGCACAGTGAAGTCGTATTTTACAGTGCATGCAATTTTTTAACATTTGAAAAACAATTTTTTAAAATTCTTACTGCCATTTCAGGGAAATTCGGCTTTGCAGTTAATTGAATTTTTCCTGAAATTCAGATTGAAGTCCACTTTGTTAACTTCGATTCACTCAACACTAGTAGCTTCTCCACACTTCACATGTTGGACTGACAGTGGAAACGCGTGACCGATTTCTTTATGATGCAGATGGACAGGACTCTCCCCAGTGTAACTTTAACATTAGACAGTGACAGCTCATGCATTACAATTGCCGTTTGCTCAGGCCCTTTGAGGATGCCATTTTATTTGTTAGTTGTCAGGACTATGGGATGCATGATGTAATTTTACATCATCCTGGAGGGGATTCTGATAAATCTAACTGGTGAGAGGACAACACATGGCGTCTACGTCTCATGGCCACCTAAGCCCTGTGGAGGCTGAACTGGCTCAGGAGGACGATGAAGATTAGGAGGCAGAGGAGCTAGAAGGCAATGACAAAGTCGACCCCGACAGACCGTGGCAGGTAGTCCCTCCGAGTCTTTTGCACAAATGGCCAGATGCATGCTGAATTGCTTGCATAGTGAAAGCTGTGTTATAACCATTTGGCAGAGGGATGACTACCAGTTCAAAATGGGAGCCTTTTTTTACACCTTCAAAGAGCAATGAAAAACTCAACTACTATGGAGACATCCTTTGTAGTTGGTTGATCACTGCCTATGTGTGCTATTCTCACAAATGTCTCACCAGGGGATCCTCGGAGCTCACGCTCCACTGCCATAGCTACTGGAGGGGGGTGGGGTAGCAGCACCAGATCCATCAGCAGCAACTTAAGTCTTGAGTCTCTGATGAGCTTTTCTTCCCCGCCTACTCCCCAGCAGCATCATGACATGGAGCATAACCTGAACCTAGCAGATTATTTTACCCTGTCATCCCAGATCTAAGATCCCCTGGACTACTGGGCAGCCAAATTTGAACTGTGGCTGCAACTGACCGAGTTTACCATGGGCAAACTTTCCTGCTCGGCCAGTAGTGCGGCATCAGAGTGAGTGTTTAGTGCAGCAGCTGGCATAGTTACCCCTAAAAGAACTCGCCTTCCAAAACAAAATGTTGAGAGACTAATCTTTATAAAGATGAATCAGGCCTTGATCAACCAGGAATTTCAGACACGGGTGCCTGATGCAACAGACTAGATCATTCTGGCTGTAATGATCTGACTGTAGTGTACTGCCACACCAGAACATTGTGAAAATGGCCCATTACTTTTGGCCACTTGCTGCTGCCACTGTTCTGATGCTGCCACCCACCTGATGCCACATGCCTGCTGACTCTACTGCCATCTGCTCCTACTGCAATCTGCCACCATCTTGTATTGTCACTGCCACTGCTGTTAAAACACACACACACACACACTTTGTTCTGGGGCCAATATTGTGACTCTTTATGCAGTTGTCACCCTCACCAGTCTGTTCTGGGGCCACTATTGTAAAAGGGCTGGCACACAGTGCAGTTCTGACATGCATTCAGGATGCAGTTTTCAATTTAGCCAGTTTAGCAGCCTCATAAAACCGTGGTGTTCTGGATGATTTAATTAATTTCAGCTAGCTACAATAAAAAAAACTGCATCCTGAATGCATGTCAGAACTGCATTGTGTGCCAGCATCCTTACTCCTCATGCTGTTGTCATATGGATTAAAATAACCTTTTTTCCACTACTTTATTGGTGCTGCCTCCACCTCCTTATTTTGTTCCACTAAAGAGTCATTGGGACACAGTTGGGGCATGCAGTGTTGTTTTTTTATTTCATTTTTTTTTAATTGAAGGCTCCTGTATGCTTTTCTTTTTGCTTAGCTAGGGGCGTAGCTAGCACTGTTGGTGGCCTGCACAATGATGCACACACCCATATATGTGACCTTTCTGTAATTTTGACACACGGTAACTGTTTCGCTACTAGAAAGGACTAGCTATGCATGCTCCTGCATTTCAAAGTGATGTACCCCAAGATACAGTTTCCCAAAGGTTTACCTGCAGCCCAGGATAGACCTAATTTAACACACTTTTTGACTAATTAATTCATAACTAAGCGAATCTCTTCGGCAAAACGACCAAATCGATTTTTTAAAAACTTCACTCATCTCTAATTCTGACACTCAGTAAAAAGGTTGCATTGTCTTAATACCTTTGAGAAAAGACATAAATCCTGATATGCTGAAAGAACCAGATGCACTGGCAGCTTGACCACAGAGTGGCACAGAAGGCTGCCACAATGAAACTGTACCAGTTTATTTAATTATTTAATGATATTTTATTCTAAATATCACATACATTATCTGCTCTTTTGCTTAGATGTGTGCAACATTCTCAAACTGCTTCTGCAACACAATTTAGATTGACAAGCTGGTTGTGGTGCCCCAGATCAGTTGTTACACTTAGTATCGGTTTGAATACTAACACTTGTGTTTTACATTACAGATAGCCATGATCTGAGTAAGTACAGTGAAACATCTCCAAAAGAACATCTCTTTGAGAAGACCATCTCGCTATATCCACTGTGACTGATTTTCCATCCCACCATATACTGTACTATGTATCCTGGCCATCTTCTTTGAGAAGACCACTGCTTTAGAAGACCATTTTTGGGTTGTCATCTAACTCAGGTTTTACTGTATTATTTTTACATTAATATGATAATTGGAGGTCCTTACTCTGAGATTATTCCATATTGACACAACTGCTACATGCTAGCATTTTCCGACACCCTCCAGACTTTTCCAATAAGTGTGTGAGGTGTAGGCAGGAGACAGGAAACGGGTGGATGCTCCATGGCCCGAAAGAATACTGGCACACATTACACTAGAAATCTACTATTGCTCCTGCCTTGAGTAGCTTTCTGTTCTGACATATAGACAGCACAGGAATTTTTACCATTCAGATAAGTATGGGACGTCAATTAGATAGAGTTAAAAAAATATTTTATTCATATATAAAAGAAACATAAAAATCCTGACATCTCCATTCTGGAGGTAAAATCTCTTTGGGTCATACTAAAGCTGCATGGCAAGAAACAGACCTCTATTTATGGCATGCTATAGCATACCTATAGAGACAGTTTACAGGTTATTTTATAATAGCCTCTACCTGCTGATAAGAATGCATTTAAACTGCAGAAATTGCTTTATTTTCTCTTCCTTCTCTAGTTGTATTTTACATTGTCCCTGCTTTCTGCAGAAGTAATGCTGCTAGTTAAAATACACTGATGGATAATGTTCCAAAATATCAGTTTGTGTGCCACCAAAGTGGGCATTGCACTTCAAATGCTGAGATGTTCATATTACATACAAGAGACTAAGCAATTTTTATTTGTATTCTTTATTTGATGACTGTTATTGTGTCTAAAACATCACTGACATTTCTTATGGATATTATGCGTATATTTCCAGCTTTAGATGGTACAGATACTGTAACATTTTTATCTACAGGATGTAACGAAGAATCTCTCTGACAACCTACAGTAACATTGTGAAAAGGAGCAGACTGATTAAAATGCAGCTGCAGCTATTCATGACTGTCCTTTCTATGAAACAGCAGGGCAGACCGGTGGGAAGGTGAATCAGGCTCCAGCTGCATTATAGTTTAGAAAATATATCTTCTTAAACCTAATAAGAGCACACTTACACTAGTGGATATATTGTATAACTTTTCCATTCCTTATGTTTGTATATTCCTATTTCATTCGTGTTCAGGTCCTCTCACTAGTGTGATGAAAGCTTAATTGCTTTAGTTAACAGCACCCACCAAATAGCCCCTCACTAAAAAATGCATTTAGTGTCCATCTGAATGGCACTTTGCCATATCATCACTGCAGTTGCACTCACAAGTTTGGCTTTAATAGGACATTGGGCACAAATGTAGGGTTCTTCTTGATACCAGATCAGGTAACTGAACAGATTGATTAATAAACTGGTTACATTCAACCTATTACATCAGACTATTGTATTAGTGTTAGTATAACTCCTTTTTCTTTGGAGACTTTCTAGAAAGTTGTACAGAATGGAGTGTGATATAAATATGCAAAAATAGGTAAAACATATGGTTCTTCATAACAATTTCTAAGATAAATCACTATGGGTAAGACTTCTATTATTCCATTCATGTAACAACATGTGAAAAGTAAGAGAAGAGTGAGCCATAATATGGCCATGAGCGTGAACCTGTAGGTGCTCTGAAATGCACTTTATTGAGCATTCTCTAGTTGTATTTTACATTGTCCCTTATATCAACAGAAATAATGTTGATAGTTAAAATAAATCACAGAAAAAGAATATTAATGCACTAAAAATAGATGCAAAAAATAAATACTGTATAAACTAAGCCCTCATTCTGATATGATAAAATATGAGACTCTTAGCCACTATATTTTGATCAAAACACATCTGTGCCCACCTACCCAGCGCCAAGGTGGTCTCAGGTCAGGCAGGTCCTACGCTAAACCTACCTATGCCGTTGGGCATCTATATCCAGGAGCGCGGACTCTGCACATATAGGTGTGTTGCTCCTAGTCACCTCTACGTGCATCTAGCAACCAATGAGAGGAGGAGCAAGCACACCTATATGTACCACCTAATCAAGGCGCTCTGTTTGATAAAGAGAGCAAAAGTGCACAGGAATGCTACTCAAGATAAACTAAGAGTGCATTCACACCTGAAGGTGCCACTCCCTCAAGAACATATTATAAACTAGGCAAAAATCACAGAAAAAAGGATAAAAAACATCCTGCATGATGTAATAAATAATTGCAGATGTCAATGGCTATATATATAAAAATAAATAAGAAAAAGAATATTAATGCACTAAAATAGATGCAAACAATATATACTGTATAAACTAAGCCCTCATTCTGATATGATAAAATCTGAGACTCTTAACCAATATATTTTGATCAAAACACATCTGTGGCCACCTACCCAGCGCCAAGGTGGTCTCAGGTAAGGCAGGTCCTACGCTAAACCTACCTATGCCGTTGGGCATCTATATCCAGGACCACAGATGGTTTGGGGTGAGCTGGACCGCAGAGTGAAGGCAAAAGGGCCAACAAGTGCTAAGCATCTCTGGGAACTCCTTCAAGACTGTTGGAATACCATTTCAGGTGACTACCTCTTGAAGCTCATCAAGAGAATGCCAAGAGTGTGCAAAGCAGTAATCAAAGCAAAAGGTGGCTACTTTGAAGAACCTAGAATATAAGACATATTTACAGTTGTTTCACACTTTTTTGTTAAGTATATAATTCCACATGTGTGAATTCATAGTTTTGATGCCTTCAGTGTCAATCTACAATTTTCATAGTTATTAAAATATAGAAAACTCTTTGAATGAGAAGGTATGTTCAAACTTTTGGTCTGTACTGTATATGTGCAGAGTCCGCGCTCCTGGATATAGTTGCCCAACGGCATAGGTAGGTTTAGCGTAGGACCTGCCTGACCTGAGACCACCTTGGCACTGGGTAGGTGGGCACAGATGTGTTTTGATCAAAATATATTGGCTAAGAGTCTCAGATTTTATCATATCAGAATGAGGGCTTAGTTTATACAGTATATATTGCTTGCATCTATTTTTAGTGCATTAATATTCTTTTTCTGTGATTTATTTTTATATATGTAGCCATTGACATCTGCAATTATTTATGACTAGAGATGAGCGAGCATGCTCGTCCGAGCTAGGTGCTCGTTCGAGTATTAGGGTACTCGTAAGTGCTCGCTGCTCGGACGAGTATCTCGCCATGCTCGAGTAAATGGCAACTTCCGCATTGTGCATTTTTGGCGCCTATAAACTCAGCCAATCACAAGCCAGGAGACTCTGCGGTACACCCAGCATCACGTGGGGCCCTTACATGTCGATAGCAGGGGTTGGCTGGCCTGATCAGGTGACCCTGGAATATACTAGTGACTGCCCGCGGTGCTCGGCTCAGATGCTGTCTGGATGTCGTTAGGGATAGAGCTGCTGCGTTTCAGGGAGAGTGTTAGGGCCTGCATTTAGTTCTTTGTTAGGCAGGAGTGATCTCACAAGAACCCAACAGCCCTT
This sequence comes from Rhinella marina, assembly GCA_900303285.1. NCBI lineage: Eukaryota > Metazoa > Chordata > Amphibia > Anura > Bufonidae > Rhinella > Rhinella marina. The sequence goes on along the minus strand of ONZH01021325.1, from coordinate 2,953 downwards.
CTAAGGGCTACAAGAAATTTTTTTTTTTTGGTCTCCTGGCTGGGCTGGCTGGCTGGCACTAGTAGTGCAGCTATCGCCATATATAACCGTTTTTTTTTTTGTTATATCTCAGTGATACAAATCCATTTCATACAGCAGTGTGGAACCATTCTGTGTGTCACAGTTTAGCTGTCCACTCACTACAATCCGTATTTTCACTGATACAGCTAGATTCCAAAAATCTCTGTGCGACATTTGTCTGGGTTGCAGTCAAAATAGCCACCGTCAGCAGGGGCTGAGTTTGCTGTCTGATAGTTTCTGCACGTCACGTTCCAAAAAAACAAAATATAAAAAAAATATAAAAATATATATATATAAAAAAAAGTTTTTTTGTTGTTTTATCTCAGTGATACAAATCCATTTCACACAGCTGCGTGGAACCATTCTGTGTGTCACAGTTCAGCTGTCCACTCAACACAATCCGTATTTTCTGTCCAGGTGACACATTCTGTACGTCACTTAATTAAAAAAGGTCTTTTGCTCTCACTTATACAGCTAGATTCCAAAAATCTCTGTGCGACATTTGTCTGGGTTGCAGTCAAAATAGCCACCATCAGCAGGGGCTGAGTTTGCTGTCTGATAGTTTCTGCACGTCACGTTCCAAAAAAACAAAAACTAAAAAAAAATATATATCTATATATATAAAAAATATATATATAAAAAATAGTTTTTTTGTTGTTTTATCTCAGTGATACAAATCCATTTCACACAGCTGCATGGAACCATTCTGTGTGTCACAGTTCAGCTGTCCACTCAACACAATCCGTATTTTCTGTCCAGGTGACACATTCTGTACGTCACTTAATTAAAAAAGGTCTTTTGCTCTCACTTATACAGCTAGATTCCAAAAATCTCTGTGCGACATTTGTCTGGGTTGCAGTCAAAATAGCCACCGTCAGCAGGGGCTGAGTTTGCTGTCTGATAGTTTCTGCACGTCACGTTCCAAAAAAACACCCTCCCCATTAAGGCTGCACCTTAATGGGGAGGGTGCAACTGCCCTGGGGGAAAAAATGGTTAGACGGCTGGAGGAGCTTTTAAACTAGGATCTGGGGGGAGGGTGGGGGTAATACTAATAAGGGGGTAGATAGTGTAGATAGAGAGTGGGTCACAGTCGGGGAGAGTGGGGGGTTAGTGGGGGTTGGGATTAGTGAGGAATGTAGGGAGAATATTGCGGAAAACATCAACCAAAGTAACCCAAAAACCCCGGATATTCACTTCACAGGTAATAGTAATTTAAAAAGGGGGGTAAAAAATATACATAGACCTCTAAAGTGTATGTACACTAATGCCAGAAGCCTGACTAATAAAATTGGTGAACTGGAATTAGTGATGTGTGAGGAGGACTATGACATAGTGGGAATAACTGAGACATGGCTGGATGATACCTATGACTGGGGCAGTTAACGTACATGGTTACAGTCTTTTTAGAAAGGATCGCCAAAACCGGAGAGGGGGAGGGGTCTGCCTTTAATGTAAAGTCCTGTCTAAAGCCCCCACTGCGGGAAGATATAAGTGAGGGACATGAAGATGTGGAGTCACTGTGGGTAGAAATAAATGGAGCCAAAAACAATAATAAAATACTAATCGGAGTTTATTATAAACCCCCTAGTATACCAGAGCCCATAGAAAATCTACTTCTAAACGAAATAGACGAGGTGGCAAATCATAATGAGGTCATTATTATGGGGGATTTCAACTACCCAGATATAGACTGGAAAACTGAAACCTGTATATCTCATAAAGGAAACAGGTTCTTGGAAATAACCAAAGACAATTACCTTTCCCAACTGGTTCAGGACCCCACTAGAGGGACGGCCACACTGGACTTAGTATTAACCAATAGACCTGACAGAACAACAGATGTGCAGGTCGGGGGACTCCTAGGAAATAGTGACCATAATATAATAACCTTCCAATTGTCATTCAAAAGAGCGTTTCTTCAGGGAGGAACAAAAATACCTAACTTCAAAAAAGCTAAATTTAGCCAACTAAGAGAGGCCATAGGCCTAACTAACTGGGACAAAGTCCTCAAAAATAAAAATACAGCCACAAAATGGGATATTTTTAAAAGCATCCTAATATCTAATTGTGAGAGGTACATACCTTATGGGAATAAAAGGTTAAGGAACAAGAAAAAACCAATGTGGATAAACAGAACTGTAAGAAAGCAATAAATGATAAACAGAAAGCATTTAAATCACTAAAACAGGAGGGGAGCGAGGAAGCATTGAAAAACTACAAGGAAAAAATAGAATATGTAAAAGACAAATAAAAACAGCCAAACTAGAGACCGAGAGATTAATCGCCAAAGAAAGTAAAACTAACCCTAAAATGTTCTTTAATTATATAAATGGTAAAAAGTATAAACCTGAAGGTGTTGGCCCCCTTACAGAGTAATGAGGGGGAGTTGCAGAGAGCGATGAGGAGAAAGCGAAGCTACTAAATATCTTTTTCTCCACTGTATTCACTGAGGAAAATGAACTGTCAGATGAAATGCAGAATATAAAAGTAAATTCCCCATTAAAAGTGCCCTGTCTGACCCAGGAAGAAGTAGAGCTACGTCTTAAAAGATTAAAAATAGACAAATCGCCAGGACCGGATGGCATACACCCCCGTATCCTAAGAGAATTAAGTAATGTCATCGCTAGACCCTTATTTCTGATATTTAAGACTCTATACTGACAGGGAGTGTTCCACAGGATTGGCGCATAGCAAATGTGGTGCCAATATTCAAAAAAGGGTCCAAAAACAGAGCCTGGGAACTATAGGCCGGTAAGTTTAACATCTGTCGTGGGGTAAACTGTTTGAGGGTTTTCTAAGAGATGCTATCTTGGAGTACTCAATGAAAATAAGCAAATTACTCCATATCAGCATGGCTTCATGAGGGATCGGTCATGTCAAACCAATTTAATCA
>ONZH01021324.1:0-41218 GCA_900303285.1 Rhinella marina | reverse complement strand
GAGACTTAGATACCCCATATGTGGATATAAAGTGCGTGTACGGGCCCACAGCCATAGCTTAGAAAGGAAAAGAGCCCCCATTGGATTTTGAGGAGTGGATTTGGCTGGAATGTCATTGGGGCTATGTCACATTTACAAAGCCCCCCTTTGTCTAAACAGTGGAAACCCCCACATGTGACCCCATTTTGGAAACGACACCCCTCAAGGAACATTTCAATGGTGCAGTGATCAGTTAGATCCAATAGGTAAATTGCAGAATTTTAGGAAAGTGGACAGTGAAAACAAAAAATGGATTTTTCATTTTCACTGTCCACTTTTCCTAAATTTCTGTTAATTTACCAATTAGGTCTAACTGATCACTGCACCCCTTGAAATGTTCCTTGAGGGGTGTCGTTTCCAAAATGGGGTCACATGTGAGGGTTTCCAGTGTTCAGACACAGGGGGCTTTGTGAACGCAACATAGCCCCAGTGACAATTCCAGCCAAATCCACTCTCCAAAATTCACACTGCGCTGCTTCCTTCTAAGCCGTTCTGTGCACCCACACAATACTTTACATAGACATATGGGTATTTCCGTTCTCGGGAGATATTGCACCAACAAATTTTGTGGGGATTTTTATCCTTATACCCTTTGTTAAAATGAAAAATTTGGGGTTACACCAATGTTGTAAGTCTAAAAAATCTGATTTTCCATTTTTACAGCTATCTTTGGGTTATTCCTGTGAGACACCTATAGGGTTAACAAACTTCAACAATCTAATTCTGAGTACTTTGAGGGGTGGACGTTTTTAAATGGGTCATTTATGGGGGGTTTCCTTATGTAAGCCCCTCAAAATCACTTTATATCTGCATTGGTGCTAAAAAAAATGGTTTTGAAAATTTGGTGAAAAATTTTGAAAAAATGGCTTCTAAACTTCTAAGCCTCCTAACGTCCTAAAAAGTAAAATGACGTTTACAAAATGATGCCAACATAAAGTAGACATATGGGGAATGTAAAATAAAAAATATTTTTGGAGGTATTACGGTGTATTTTGAAAGTAGAGAAATTGAAATTTGGAAATTTGCAAATTTTTCAGAATTTTTGGTAAATTTGGGATTTTTTCATAAATAAGGGTGAAATATATTGACTCAAATTTATGACTGTCATGAAGTACAATGAGTCACGAGAAAACAATCTCAGAATGGCCTGGATAAGTAAAAGCGTTCCAAAGTTATAACCACATAAAGTGACACATGTCAGAATTCAAAAATTTGGCCCAGACATTAAGGCCAAAATGGGCTCTGTCCTCAAGGGGTTAAGGTACCCATACACCTGCTAAAAATGTTTATGACTGATATGCTACTGAAAACAGCACATTCAGTTGACAACACACTAGTGTGTATAGGGGTTTTTAATCTTTACAGCTGGCTTATTTAAGGTTAGTATTAGTGGCAATGTGGTCAATTTATCATATACATAAACCTGATGATTTGCATGAATGACCTGACCATCAACATGATAGATTAGACTGCCAGATGTTGGATGATTAAAGAAATGGAAATCAACACAGTGGGCTTTTGTGAAAGTGGCAAATGATTGTCCGTATTCAGCAAATTATGCCGTACAATATCTTTCACCTGAACTTGCGGTGTCCTTAGTATTGGACCTTTTGCTGTCTGCCCTGACCCTGCATGATCTCTGCATTGATGCGAGCTGCCCTCCCTGACCTTCAACTGTTTCTTGGATTGCATGTACTCTGCCTGTCTTGACCACAGCCTGTCTCTGACTACCGTTTTCGCTGATCCCTTGGTGCTCTGCCCCTTGGTCTCTTGACTCCTGTGGGTCAGCTTTCAAAGAGATTATTTCAAGAGGAAGTGGCCTGGGTGGTTCCCTTGAAGCAAAGTTAAGATCCTTATATAGGGGTTAAAGATTGAAAATCAGGGGACAGCCAGGACAACGCCCTCAGCAGTAGAATTTTTAAGTAACCTCTTATAAGCAATGTTGTTTGTGTGGCTGAGACATGGCTTAACTGTTCACATGACTAGTTGTTAATCTGCAGGATTTTATACACTTTAGGAAAGACAGGGCCAATAGAAAAGGTGGTGGAATGTGTCTTTATGTTAGGAGTGATATCAAAGCGAGTGTGAAAGAGGCAATTGTGGATGTTGAAACCGTATGGGTGGAATTACAAAGGGGAATATACACTGTGAAAATGATACTTGGTGTAATCTGTAGACCATTAACATCACTGAGGAGATAGAAGTTCACCTGTATAACCAAACAGAGCAGTTTGCACAGGCAGGTTCAGTGGTCACAATGGAAAATTTTGACTGGAGTCATAGTTCTGCCTCACCCACAAGTGGAGAAAATTATTCAACTTCATACAGGACCACTTTATGGGACAGCTTTTAAAAAAACTCTACAAGGGGATATGTTCTGTTGGATCTGGTAATTTATAACAATGGAGAGCTTGTTGGGAATGTCACTGTTCATGAAACACTTGGTAACAGTGACCACACAGCAATATAATTATATTCCCTCTGAACTGTAAAATAACAAAATCACTTAACTGAAGGCTACTTTCCCTGCGTTGAGGGCATCACTTCACCACAGAGAATTGGAGCAGCTATTGTCATATAATAATACAGAAGATACATGGGTGAGCTTTAAATATACTTTGGATAATTATACAGTTAAATGTATTCCAGTAGTTAATAAGTATAAATGGCTAAAATGAAATCCCATCTGGCTTACAACTACTGTAAAAACTGCAATAAACAACAAAAAAGGGGATTTGGGGTGCTGTAGATACTAAAAGAAGACAAAGGAGCTGATATTTGTGTTGGCAGGGCTGTTAGTGCAGCAGTAATATAGTAAGTTGGTTAACTGAAGATCTGGTCCAAAGTTAAATAAGGTAAATGTGAACAAGGCACCAAGTACAAATATCTTAGCTTATGTTCCATTGTGGGAAACATGTTTGAAGGGCTCTTAAGGGGCTATATACAGGAGTACATAACTATAAATAACATCATAAGTGATTGGCAGAATGAGTTTACCAAGGGCAGAATTGTCAGTCTAACCTGAGTTGTTTTTATGAGGAGGTGAGTAGTGATGAGCGAATCGAAGCGGCAATATTCGTGATTCGCACGAATATTGCCCGCTTTGGCTCGGCTCGTGATACCGAGGCAGCGCTCGTGAATATCCGTGAGTCACTGCCCGTTTGAAATGCCCGCTTTTTTCAGCTAATCAGCATGAAAGGGAAGGCTGTGGGAACGCCTGCTGTGATGTACCAGCCCCTATACCTCCCCAGCAGTGATTGGCTGGCAGTAACATGTGACCTTACTTTACATAAGGTAGGGACCTGCAGCACCAGCCTCATTGTGCTTTTGGAAGGAGAAGAGAGAGACAGTGTTAGCTAGTGTAGTGTGTGCAGCAAGGAGTTAGGAGTTAGGTTAGGAAGCCCCAACAGTCTTTTTAAAGACTATTTATTCTCTGAAGAACAGTATACAGTATATGCTGTAAGCCTGTATTCTGTGCAGCGCTGTGCCTGGTACACCTTGTCCATCCACATAGCTCAAACTTTACATCTCTAAACAGATATATTCCTGTGCATGACTGTGCTGAGAGAAGGGAATATTACATCAGCCATCTATATACCTCACAGTCTATAGATTCCGTATTGATCTGTAGATTCCAGTGTGATATACAAATACTGCGTGCTATTTCTTGATAGATCTGAAGATAATTTTACCTAGATATCAATATATCTATATTGGCCAGTGCATTTTAGTGCTCTCTGTAGTACACGGTGCTGCAACAAGGGAATATATTACATCAGCCTTCTATATACCTCACAGTCTATAGATTCCGTATTGATCTGTAGATTCCAGTGTGATATACAAATACTGCGTGCTATTTCTTGATAGATCTGAAGATAATTTTACCTAGATATCAATATATCTATATTGGCCAGTGCATTTTAGTGCTCTCTATAATACACTGTGCTGCGACAAGGGAATATATTTCATCAGCCTTCTATATAACATAGTAACATAGTTTGTAAGGCCGAAAAAAGACATCTGTCCATCCAGTTCATCCTGTTTTCCTACAAGTTGATCCAGTACCTCACAGTCTATAGATTCTGTATTGATCTGTAGATTCCAGTGTGATATACAAATACTGCGTGCTATTTCTTGATAGATCTGAAGATAATTTTACCTAGATATCAATATATCTATATTGGCCAGTGCAGTTTAGTGCTCTCTGTAATACATGGTGCTGCGACAAGGGAATATATTTCATCAGCCTTCTATATACCTCACAGTCTATAGATTCCGTATTGATCTGTAGATTCCAGTGTGATATACAAATACTGCGTGCTATTTCTTGATAGATCTGAAGATAATTTTACCTAGATATCAATATATCTATATTGGCCAGTGCATTTTAGTGCTCTCTGTAATACACGGTGCTGCGACAAGGGAATATATTTCATCAGCCTACTATATACCTCACAGTCTATAGATTCCATATTGAATCTTTACAATTATAATAATATAATACTGCTACTGTGAACATGGAGAACCCCAGGGTCAGGGGGAGAGGGGGAAGAGCTGGGAGAGGTGGAAGAGGTGGTCAAGGAGGGAGAGGTGGGAATCATGGTGGTGGTGGTGCTGTGGTCAGCGGTGATGACCGTGGTGTGCGTGGTGACACAGTGCCTGCTGCTGTGGGTACAGTGGAACCACGTAAGGTCAGGGTGCCTGATCAACTCCAGAAGTTGGTAGGGCAGCGTCCTACAACTCTGACAGACCCCAAACAACAACAGGAGGTGGTTAAGTGGATTGCAGAGAGCACGTCCAGCCACGTTTCGTCTGCCCCCTCATCCAGCCAGTCGACTTGTCTGAGCCAGGGTGTCTGTCCTCCAACTCGCCCTCCTTCTCCCAAGCCAGAACCCTATAGGGGTATGTCCCACGGACAAAATTTGTCCATGGAACTCTTCAGCCACCACTTCCCTGATGTGCCAGTGGACGAGCTGCTATGCCCTGATTCTCAGGACCTTTTGCAGTCTCCGGGTTATGAGAGTGGGGAGTTAGCAGTGGCGTCTGAAGAGATGGTGGAAGATGACGACGAGACACTGTTGTCGGAGGTAGTTGTCAGGGAAGTCACTGTGGACTCTGAGGAAGACCTGGGGGATGATGAGGGGACAGATCCTACTTGGGTGGATGAGGCAACTGGAGGCAGTGGTTCAGACTGTGAGACGACATCAGCACCACAAGCTGTTGACAGAGCCAGAGGGCTGCGACGAGGGAGAAGCCAGGGCCGAGTCACTACTTCCCCAAGTGCTCCTAGAGGTCACGCTCCAGCCCGTACTATGCGCCACTCCTTAGTTTGGGAGTACTTTAAGGGATGATGAGGCCGATCCTCGTTTGGCGGTGTGCAAGCTGTGCCACACCTCAATGAGCAGGGGTGCAAATCGCAACAACCTGACCACTAGTAGCCTGCGCAAACATTTGGAGAGAAAACACCCCACCAAATGGTTTGCACTTCTGTCAACTGGTGACGTTGACACAGTTACTCCAGCAACTGTGTCACGTCACAGCCAGGACGTTCCAGCCTCCAGCCCCGAAAGGACCCCATCGCCAAGCTGATTAGTTTGGAAATGTTGCCGTACTGGCTTGTGGAGATAGAATTGTTCCGCAACCTTATGGAGGTGGCAGCCCCCTGTTACTCTGTCCCCAGCCGACACTATTTTGCCCGATGTGCCGTCCCCGCCCTGCACTGGCATGTGTCTGAGAACATCGCCCACGCTCTCAAAAACGCGGTTTGTGGTAAAGTCCACCTGACCACAGATACGTGGACGAGTACCGGTGGCCAGGGACACTACATCTCCCTCACGGCACATTGGGTCAATCTGGTGGAGGCTGGGTCAGAGACCGATTGTGGGCCTGCACATGTGCTACCCACACCATGAATTGCGGGACATAGTTCCGTCTGTGTATCTCCGGCACATTATGCCTCCACCTCCTCCTCCACCTCCTCCTCCTCCAAAGTGGCAGTGATGCCCAAATTGGCAAGTCTCATTTCCTCGATGGCCAGCAGTTTCAGCACTGTGGTAGGGAAGCGTCAGCAGGCAGTCGGGACACTGCTGAGCCTGGGGGATAAGAGGCACACGGCTGAAGAGCTGTTACAGGGCATCAGGGGGCAGACCAATGTGTGGCTGGCGCCGCTGAACCGTCAGCCAGGAATGGTGGTCGGCGATAATGGGCGTAACCTGGTGGCGGCTCTGCATCTTGGTGGGCTGACTCACGTGCCATGCATGGCCCACGTGCTCAACTTGGTGGTCCAGCGGTTCCTCAAGACCTACCCCCAGTTGAGTGAGTTGCTCACCAAGGTGCGGCGCATATGCGTCCATTTCCGCAAGTAGACCACCGATGCGGCGAACCCTCAGGACTGTGCAAGGACGGCTACAACTCCCTGTTCACCGGCTGCTGTGTGACGTTCCCACACGTTGGAATTCAACGTTACACATGCTAGCCAGGGTGTACCACCAACGCAGGGCAGTAGTAGACTGCCAGCTGATCCCCCGAGGTGGTAGTCAAGCCAATCAGCTTCCTCATGTCTATGCTGAGGAGTGGACGTGGATGGCTGGCATCTGCCAGGTCTTAGGTCCCTTTGAGGAGGCAACAGAGATGGTCAGTGGTGATGCACACATCATCAGTGTCACCATCCCTCTGTTGTGTCTCATCCAGAACTCCTTGAGGAACCTAAGATCTGAGGATTCAGCAGTGTCACAGGAGGTGGGGGAAGACAGTGACATTGAGAGCACCCTGTTGTCAGTTTCGCAGCGCGAAACTGAGGAGAAGGAGGAGGCTGAGGAGGAGGAAGAAACTCTTGGGCACCATGCATCAGGGGGTGATTCCATGCTACCTGTTGAGCGGTATGGGCTGAGGAGGATGAATTGGGGTCGGAGGAAGGGGGGGAGGAGGAGATGGAGAGTCCGCTAAGTGAGGAGGCTGAAGGCTTGCGTGTTGGCACAGTAGGGCACATGGCAGACTTTATGCTTGGCTGTCTTTGTCATGATCCCCGGGTCAAGAGGATACTGTCCACCAATGACTATTGGGTGTACACCCTCCTTGACCCAGGCTACAAGGACAACTTTGCCCAACTTATACCCGTGGAGGAAAGGAGCACCTGAGTCACTTTCTACCACAAGGCCCTGGTTCAGAAATTGCTACATGCCTTTCCAGACCAGCCAAGCAACAGGGGGCGGACTGCAGTGGCTGAAGTTGTAGAGGAGAGGAGGGGGAAAGTCAGTGTAGGTGCCAAGGGCAGGGTTACACTCTTCCATGATTTTGCCAAGTTTCTTAAACCCCAGCAAGACAGTATGACACAGCCACAGGGCAGGCAGAGCAGGGCGGAACAGTACCACAAGATGGTGAGGGAGTATGTCGCGGACCAGACCAACGTCGTGAGCGATAACTCCACGCCATATAATTACTGGCTGGCCAAGCTGGACAGGTGGCCAGAACTTGCGCAGTACGCTCTTGAGGTGCTTGCCTGCCCTGCTGCAAGTGTACTGTCTGAAAGGGTTTTTAGTGCTGCCGGAGGTATCATTACGGACAAACGGACGCGCCTGTCCACCGACAACGCCGACATCCTCAAGTTCATCAAGATGAACAGTTCATGGATATCCCCCCAGTTCTCATCCCCCCCTCAGGCTACCTCCTAAATTGCTTGCTTTCCTCCTCCTCCTCTTCATCTGAGTTGCATATGCAACAATTTTTCAGGAAAGTCATCCGGCTTTCTAATAACAATTTTTCAGGAAAGTCATCCGGCTTTCTAATTACAATTTTTCAGGAAAGTCATCCGGCTTTCTAATTACAATTTTTCAGGAAAGTCATCCGGCTTTCTAATTACAATTTTTCAGGAAAGTCATCCGGCTTTCTAATTACAATTTTTCAGGAAAGTCATCCGGCTTTCTAATTACAATTTTTCAGGAAAGTCATCCAGCTTTCTAAGTACAATTTTTCAGGAAAGTCATCCGGCTTTCTAAACACAATTTTTCTGGAAAGTCATCCTGCTTTCTAAAAACAATTTTTTCTGGAAAGTCATCCAGCTTTCTAAAAACTATTTTTCAGGAAAGTCATCCCGCTTTCTAAGTACAATTTTTCTGGAAAGTCATCCTGCTTTCTAAAAACAATTTTTCTGGAAAGTCATCCCGCTTTCTAAAAACAATTTTTCAGGAGTCATGCGGCTTTGTAACCAATTTTTTTTATGAAAGGCCATGGGGTTCTATACACACAGTGCTGACGGAAGCCCATCAGCCTTTCTAAACACAATGCCCATTGCCTCTCCCAACCGGTTGTGGTGCTGATGTTGCCTCACACTTACAATTGCTCTGTTCCTGTGCCTGATCCACCCAAGTTGAATCTGTCCCATCATGAGGAAGTCCCCCCAAGGAGTCCCCACTGTAACTTGTTTCCCTTACAACTACCTCACCCCCCGACACCTGTGTCTCGCCATTGTCCACCACCTCCTCAGACAACACTGGTAAATCCCCACTGTCAGCACACTGAGACTGCAAAAGGTCTTGCGAATTGGGGCAGAGAATCTTCTGGGGTAGCACATCAGAGAAGGGGTGACTATGGGGTTCAGGGAGTACGTGTCCACATGCAATCTCCATCCAAAAAGTTATACTGAGGCTCACCACCATGCTTTACACTGCAATCTTAGTGAAAGACAGACAATCAGGGGTTCACCGCTAGGTTGTCAGGCAGCATTTTTAAGTGGGTCACCATTACCATGTCCCTGAAAATTGCCTTGGGGTCATCACCAGACTATTGGCCAGATTTAGAAAAAATGGTGCAATTAGGGAGCCTCAGAGGAATCCCTACATGCTACCCCTGGTGTTTCCTATCCATTTACAAGGTGTTTCCATCATTTTCTGAGGTTTTCAGATGTTGGGGCAACCTTGACTGTGCAGAACCTTTGGCCCCTGCAAAAATATTCGGGTCTCCCATAGACTTTAATGGGATTCGTGATTCGGCTCGAACCCACGAATCCCGCTGAAAATTCGGGCCGAATTTCGAACTCCCGAATATTTTAGGATTCAATCAACTTTAGAGGTGAGTAGTAGTCTGGACAGAAGGGCAGCTGTGGATGTAGTGTTTCTGAATTTTGCAAAGGCTTTTAATACTGTCCCTCATAGACATTTAATAGGTAAAATAAGTTCTATAGGATTAGAAAGCACAGTTTGTAATTGGGATAAAAACTGTCAGAAGGACCGTGTCCAGAGAGTTGTGGTCAATGATTCCTATACAGAATGGTCCCGGGTTATAAGTGGTGAACCCCAAGGTTCAGTGCTGGGTCCTCTATTATTTAATTTATTTATTAATGATATCGAAGACAGGATTAATAGCACCATTTCTATTATTGCAGATGACACTAAGCTATGTAGTACTGTGCAGTCTATGGAAAATGTCTAAAATCCACAAGCTGACTTGAACACTCAACTTGGCAAATGAGTTTCAATGTGGATAAATGTAAAGTTATGCATCTTGGTAGTTATAATCTCTGTGCTTCATATGTCCTAGGGGAGGTAACACTGGGAGAGTCACTTGTAGAGAAGGATTTCGGTGTACTTGTAGATCATATGCTAAATAACAGCATACAATGTCAATCAGCTGCTTCTAAGGCTATCAGGATACTGTCAGGTATTAAAAGAGGCATGGAGTCACGGGGCAGGGATGTAATATTACCACTTTACAAAGCATTGGTGTGGCCTCATCTGGAATATGCAGTTCAGTTCTGGGCACCAGTCCATAGAAAGGATGTCCTGGATCTGGAAAAGGTACAGAGGAGAGCCACTAAACTGATAAGGGGCATGGAGAGTCTTAGTTATGAGGAGAGACTAAAATAATTACATTTATTTAGTCTTGACAAAAGGCGTTTAAGGGGGGACATGATTAACCTATACAAATATATAAATGGACCATTCAAAAAATACGGTGAAAAACTGTTCCATGTAAAATCCCTTTAAAAGACAAGGGGACACTGCCTCCGACTGGAGAAGAAAATGTTCAGTCTTCAGGGGCAACAAAACCTTTTCACCATAAGAACTGTAAATCTGTGGAATAGTCGTGGTTTTAAAAAATACTTAATTTCCTAGAACTAAACATCATGCTTTTGTAAACATGCAGAAGTCTGGTTCTAACTCCCCTTCCCTAGTTCCCATTCCCATCCTCACTTTATAAACATATATCTTCTTTCAATGGCACTATGTAACTATATAATGAATTTCCAAAAAAAAATACTTTAAGAGCACACGATGGTGTACAATAACATAATTGGGTGGTAGAATATATGTCATTGTAATCCAGTAATTAAATCTGTTATTTTTTTAGGGGTTTGGATACTTTGATTTGGTATATATCAGCTTTATTGGTATATATCAGCATTATGCCAAAACTGCATCAAAATTTCTGAAAGTTGAAAAAAAATAACTTTACAAGAAGTAAAAACTGTTCACATCAAAATATTTATGAGATCTTAAAACTCCTCTTTATTAAGTCAAGTTAAATATGCCAAGAATACAAATGCTTCTATGTTCTGCAGTCAGGAGAACCAATTCCCCTTCCTTTGGTTTTATATTCATTTTTAACTGAGTCTTAAATGTCACAAATTTAGACTGGTAAAATATGTATATGAATGTAGCAAAAAAGGTTAATGATATTGGATTTCGATAAATGTCATTATGTGGATTTACAGACAGCTAAATAAGATATTTATTTGGTATTTGACAGTTGAAGCCTGAACTGTCGAGAGCTATAATTTGTAATGAATTTTAAGTTTTCATACTAATAAATGAATGCTAAAAAGCGACATCAGGAATTTAAATGAACGCATATTTAGTAACTTATCGCACTTGACATCTCTCAAGTGGAAGAATGAGTGGCGTTCTGAAATGAACCATATTAATGGTAAGGTCAGGCATTTGGAATCAGAATTACTTGAGAAAAGAGACATATTGTACAAGTAACGAGAAACTGCTCGATAGCGTTGCCATGAAATTCATGCATATTTTACAAGCGTTTTTCTTTTTGTTTTTTTTTTTGGAGAAGCATATTTTTAATCACACAACAGTTTACCTGAGCATTTTTCAGACCATACCTCCCTATATATAATTATTTGTTAAAAAGCCTGAAAAACACTATACCCAGAGCATAATGCTATTAGAAAATAACACAAACGTATTTTCTTTCCGTGTTCGTTCCGTATTTTTTGCGGACCGCATGCAAAACCATTCATTTCAAAGGGTCCGCAAAAAAAACCCCCAAAAAACGGAAGTTACTCTGTGAGCGGGAGCTCCGTATAGTATTAGAATGTATTGGCTCCGATTAGCTCAAGTTATTACTTCGCAAAGTCTCGTGAGACTTTACGTAATAACTTCATAAATTCATTTTTACTGTAAAAAAACATTTCCCAAACTTGGGTTTGGTTCCAAGGTATCACTTGGAACCAAACCTGAATTTGGAAAAGATAACTTAATATCATTGATCATCATCAGTACACTATGCTGCATCTATGAGGACCCCTGTCATAGTTCTTATGAAAAATATGTTTATGTGGGTAGTAGTGTTTGTACAAGGAAATGAGGATTAAGGAGTTTGCCCAAAATGGAAATATTTCCTCTTGTAATATTAGTTGAGAAAATTGGGATTAACTCCATAAATGTATGCAGCCTCCCAGTTCAAGGAACTTCTTAAACAAAAGTAAAGGCATCACTTAAAGGGGTTGTCCGGGTTCAGAGAGAACCCGGACATACCTGCAATTTCACCCAGGCAGCCTGCCTGAAGAGGACATCGGAGCATCTCATGCTCCGATGCCCCCCCCCTTGCCCTGCGCTAGATCGCGCAGGGCAAGGTCTCTGTTTTGTAAATACTCGCTGCCGGGCGGGTACTTCCGCCCGGCAGTGAGTTCGGTGACGTCACCGGCCTTAATGGGCCGGCTTTAGCGCTGCCCTAGCCGTTTTACTGGCTAGGGCAGCGCTGAAGCCTGTCCATCAGCGCCGATGACGTCACCGACTCACTGCCGGGCGGAAGCCTCTGCCCGGCAGGGACCGGTACGTCACCGGAACCCGGCGAAATTCCTTTGCCCTGCGCTAATTAGCGCAGGGCAAAGGAGGGCATCGGAGCATAGGATGCTCCGATGCCCTCTTCAGGCGGGCTGCCTGGGTGAAATTGCAGGTATGTCCGGGTTCTTCTCTGAACCCGGACAACCCCTTTAAGTATCAACTGGATAATCTGTGTATAAATTTATATTTTATTTTCGCAATATCAAACACGTCAATAAGTCAATCAGTACCTAAAACAAACACCAAGATGTAGAAAATGGAAATTGCTGCATGCCGCTCCTGTTCTATAAAGGATTACCAGTTGAAATAATTCAAATGAAAACTAAAATAATAAAAACAAACTTACACAAATAAAAAAGGAAACTAATTACTCAACAAATTGTCACACTTCAGGTTATTTAGCATTCTAGCTGAAATTCTAACCTTTAAGAAATGTAAAGCGAAAATAGTCATTTACATAAACAAGCTAATTGGCTCAAATATAATTACATCTAACCCAAACCTGTAACATCCGAGGAAGAAGAGTATACTGGAGGGAAAATCCACATTCATTAAGCATACTGCATGCAGTAGTATAATATTTTACTTTCATCACAAATGAATGCAAGCTTGTGAGGAATTAAATAAATAGCCACTCACATTGTTGATTATGTCATTTTCTAAAAAAATAAAAAAATAAAACTGGTAAAACAAGTAAATCTTATTGATCATCATCATTAGTATGCTGCATTTAAGAAAACCCCCTGTCATAGGTATTCTGAAAAATAAGTGTTTATGTGGGTAATGATGTTTGCACAAGGAAATGAGGATTTTGCCTGAAAAGAAAATATCTTCAATTGTGATATTAGTTGGGAAAATTAGGATTAAAGGCTCACGCACACGAATGTATTTTCTTTTTGTGTACGTTCCGTTTTTTTGTGGACTGTATGAGGAACCATTGATTTCAATAGGTCTGCAAAAAAAACAGAAGTTACTCCATGTGCATTCCATTTCTGTATGTCAGTATGTCCATTCCGCAAAAAAATAGAACATGTCCTATTATTGTCCACATTACAGACAAGGATAGGACTGTTCTATTAAGCGCCAGCTGTTCCTTTCCACAAAATACGGAATGCACACGGACGTCATCTGTATTTTTTGCAGGACCTCAAAATATATACGGTCACGTGCATGAGCCCTAACTTCAATAATGTATGCAGCTTCCCAACTCAAAGAAAGGAAAAAAAATGTAGCAACCCCCCCCCCAAAAAAAAAAAACTACATCATAAACATATTAAATAGGTTTTTTTCACTAAACCCCCCCCCAAAAAAAATAAAAAAATAAAAAAAATGTATGTGCGATATTGTTAAACCCCTGATATTAGCAAAACAATATATGATGCACTGAAAATAAAAAGTATTAAACATTAAAACTTTTCCAAAACAGGTGGAGGAATATTCCAAGGTTTAAAAGTGTGCCTTATGGTATTTTCCTTAGGTATAGTGTTTTTTTTTTTTTTTGCTAGTATTCTTAGATGCTGTATTGTTTTCATTGTACAACAGTTTCCTGAAACAATAGCCAGATTATTCATTTCCATATAACAGGTTATTTCAAAAGGAGGCATCTAATTGCTGTTTGCAGCATAGTGTACACCTAATAAATTGACTTAATCTAATGTAGTACAGTATATAGTATATTAGAAGTCGTCCTATGGGCTGATCCATTGCACTAGTGCCCCACCGTTTCAGCTCATTTTCCATTACAAGAAGAGACAATTATGTTGTAAACTGTGATTAAATTTAATGAACTATTAGAATTTATCACAGGAATTCTGTTTGAGGCCAAGAACAATGGGACAATTATTCTAATCTATTCCAACTAATACTGCTAAGGTGGCTTGAATGCTACAACCATTGGCAGTGGTTTTCTTATATAAATTTAGTTAAAGTTTAGAATGAAGTGCAAAAAAGTCTTATTATATTTTGTGAATTATTATTATTATTATTATTATTATTGTTATTATTATTATTTTGCTGTTTTCTGTTAAAATAATTGAATAAATATATTGCATTGTAAACTTTATTATAGCATAATAGTATTGTCACACTTTACTCTAGACAAAAATATATATATTTTTAGAATTTGCTTGAATAAAGAATGACTCTTCACAAAAGCAGAGATGTAATATTTAAAGGGGAATTCACATCACAGACAATGGGGGTATATCGCTAGGATATGCCCCCATTGTCTGATAGGTGCAGGTCCCACCTCTGTGACCTGCACTTATGCCGAGAATGGAGTGGGGAGAGCTGGGGCTGGAGGACCCTGGCTTTCCCGGGGTCCGGCCACCGCCAAGCATTCTCCCCATACAAACGAATGGCAGCGCACCGCGCTTGCGCGGCCACCACTCCCATTCATTTCTATGGGGCCAACGGAAATAGCCAAGCCAATGCTCGGTTCTTTTCAGCAGCCTCATAGAAAAGAATGGAGGGTGGCTGCGCATGTGCAGTGTGCCCTCCGCCACCTTCTCCGCTCTGTTCTCCATATAGGTGTGGGTCCCAGAGGTGGGACCCACACTTATCAGACAATGGGGGCATATTCTAGTCATATGTCCCCATTGTCTGTGATGGGAATACCCCTTTAAGGGAGTCTGTCACCGAGAAATTTGCTGATAAGCCTGGTACAGTGTCTTGTGGAGCTAGCTCATCTTAATGTAATGATACCTTTCAATTAACAATGTGTTGCCTCATTCTGGAGAAAAAGTATTTTTAATCCATATGCAAATGAGCAGTTAAATGCACCGTGGATGGGCCCAAGCTACTCCTCCCTCTTTTTTGCCAGCCCCTTCCCTCTCCTTGATTGACAGCGTGTGGAGAGATGCTTATGCAGAAACTTAGCCATGTCAGCAGGGGCATAACTTTAATTCATAGGGCTCCACAGCAAAATGAGATGGGGCTCCCACCACCTAGTGTAAGAAAATAAAACAGCACCAATAATTAAATCTATGTATTCTAAAACCATGTATCAGAAAACCCACATTATAGCAAAAAGCCACCATATTATTCTGATCAAAAAGGTATGCACCCAAAACCTCTGGGTGCCTTAGAAAGTGCTATGGCAGCTATAGCTATATTTATGCCCATGAATGTCAATCAAGAAGGAGAGGGAGATGCTAGCAGAGGAATTAGGAGGAGCAAGGGTGTACAGAGTGACTAGGACCTGCCATTGGTGCACTTAAAGGGTTATCCCATGATTCATGTGAAAAATAAGTCAGACATCATATAGTACATGACAACCTCTTTCTAACAAAGCTAGAACCAGCCCTGTACCTCACATGGATCCAGAGATCTCCACATTAAATGCTGTTCTAGATTTATATCAAGCTGAAAGCTGAAGGGGAGTGTCTTTTCTGCTGAAGCTAAGGGGGCGTGTCCATACTCTCCCTATCACAGCTCAGGAGTGAGCAGGACAAATAAATAAGAAAAAGCAAACAGCAGGTGGCGCTATACAGATACATTTCACTGAATATCTCAGTGGCTATGTTAAATTTTTAATTACATGTAACTACAAAAGTATTTAGATCCAGGTGCTGGTTTGAAAACTGTAGAATATTTTGCATAGGACAACCCCTTTAACTGTCCAATTGCATATGCCATTAGGGGCATTTTCAGGAGGCATCTGAATCAAGCAGCTATAAGAGACTACACCAGCTCAACAACTTCATCAATCGAGTTCCCAGCGCTCTGTCTCATCCTGTATACTGCTATCCAATTTTATCTCAGATACAACAGCTAGAGGCAAGTGGATCGATTCTAAAATTTGAAAATCCAACCTCAATTTTCTAGTACTTTACTCTGAAGTACCAGAAAAGGATTAAGGGAATCAGTCCAGTTAATAAAACTACATTATAACTAATACTGTATATAATGTGTGACCAAGATCAAATATTGGTACTTTTGGGTAATTATATTGTTACCCTGCCCCCTGCTCAAATTATTCTGCTTTCTTAACCTGAATTTACTTTCCTTATTTCCAATTCCAGTGCAGATACACAAAGCAATAAAGCAAAGCAAAAGAAAATGTAAAAGTTCCTCTCATCTGTACAAACTGACAGACCAAAACTGAATTTCATACTGTATATTCAAAGGATATAAAACAATGCTCAGAAATAAGTACTCTAGATTGTGAAAGCCAGCACTAGTCGGATTTCTGATTGGTTAATAGGAGATAATTGAATGCCTTAGGGAGAAGAACAAAAAAGAAAAAATGATCAAATGCAACTAAAAAAGCAGATAAAAATGCTCAAGCTGTAGAAAGCTATAATATGTATTACATGCACACAAGGCAAGCAGAGACACCTCTCAAAGCTGATCATTCACAAGGATAATGACTCCTGGAAAGAAGTTGCTATGGTATCTAGAAGTTCTGGACTTGGTGGTGCAAAGGTTCAACCAGGCGTAGGGTCAGCCGGGGGGGGGGGGGCGAAACATACTTGAGTGGGCCCCCCACTTAGTGGCTTCCCAAACGCACGTTTCCAACTTCACAGGCACATACTACTAGTTGTGGTTATAATATTGTATTAGAAAGATGACTGTATAAACTGATAGATCATCTATGCTGTTAAGTACAGTACAATAGACTTTCTACATACCCTAGTCTAAATACTCTACCACATAATGCAGTAAAATATAGGATTAATAGGAGTAAAAAACAAGAGGACTCCTATGTTAAAGGAAACCTGTCCCCAGTTTTTATATCACTAAACTAACAGCCCCCTGCCCCCAACAGACCTCAGATAAGCGTATTGTGTCCCATCAGACCTCACATCAGCAGAACGTGCCCCCATCAGACCTCACATCAGCCTACTGTGCCCCCATCAGACCCCAGATAAGCGTATTGTGCCCCCATCAGACCTCACATCAGCCTACTGTGCCCCCATCAGACCTCAGATCAGCGTACTGTGCCCCCATCAGACCTCAGATCAGCAGAATGTGCCCCCATCAGACCTCACATCAGCCTACTGTGCCCCCATCAGACCTCAGATCAGCAGAATGTGCCCCCATCAGACCTCAGATCAGCCTACTGTGCCCCCATCAGACCTCAGATCCGCGTATTGTGCCCCATCAGATTTCAGATCAGCATATTGTGCTCCCATCAGACCTCAGATCAGCGTATTGTGCCCCCATTAGACCTCAGATCAGTGTATTGTGCCCCCATCAGACCTCAGATCAGTGTATTGTGCCCCCATCAGACCCCTGATCAGTGTATTGTGCCCCCATCAGACCTCAGATCAGCGTATTGTGCCCCCATCAGACCTCAGATCAGCGTATTGTGCCCCCATCAGACCTCACATCAGCCTACTGTGCCCCCATGAGACCTCAGATCAGCGTATTGTGCCCCATCAAACCCCAGATCAGCGTATTGTGCCCCCATCAGACCTCACATCAGCCTACTGTGCCCCCATCAGACCTCAGATCAGCGTATTGTGCCCCCATCAGACCTCCGATCAGCAGAATGTGCCCCCATCAGACCTCAGATCAGCAGAATGTGCCCCCATCAGACCTCAGATCAGCCTACTGTGCCCCCATCAGACCTCAGATCAGCGTATTGTGCCCCATCAGACCTCAGATCAGTGTATTGTGCCCCCATCAGACCTCAGATCAGCGTATTGTGCCCCCATCAGTCCTCAGATCAGTGTATTGTGCCCCCATCAGACCTCAGATCAGTGTATTGTGCCCCCATCAGACCTCAGATCAGTGTATTGTGCCCCCATCAGACCTCAGATCAGCGTATTGTGCCCCCATCAGACCTCAGATCAGCGTATTGTGCCCCCATCAGACCTCACATCAGCCTACTGTGCCCCATCAGACCTCAGTTCAGCGTATTGTGCCCCATCAGACCTCACATCAGCCTATTGTGCCCCCATCAGACCTCAGATCAGCGTATTGTGCCCTCATCAGACCTCAAATCAGTGTCTTGTGACCCCATCAGACCTCAGATCAGCGTATTTTGCCCCCATCAGACCTCACATCAGCCTACTGTGCCCCATCAGACCTCAGATCAGCGTATTGTGCCCCATCAGACCTCACATCAGCCTACTGTGCCCCCATCAGACCTCAGATCAGCGTATTGTGCCCCCATCAGACCTCAGATCAGCGTATTTGTGCCCCCATCAGACCTCAGATCAGCTATTGTGCCCCCATCAGACCTCAGATCAGCGTATTGTGCCCCATCAGACCTCAGATCAGCGTATTGTGCCCCCATCAGACCTCAGATCAGCGTATTGTGCCCCCATCAGACCTCAGATCAGCGTATTGTGCCCCCATCAGACCTCAGATCAGCGTATTGTGCCCCCATCAGACCTCAGATCAGCGTATTGTGCCCCATCAGACCTCAGATCAGCGTATGTGCCCCCATCAGACCTCAGATCAGCGTATTGTGCCCCATCAGACCTCAGATCAGCGTATTGTGCCCCCATCAGACCTCAGATCAGTGTATTGTGCCCCATCAGACCTCAGATCAGCTTATTGTGCCCCCATCAGACCTCAGATCAGCCTTACTGTGCCCCATCAGACCTCAGATCAGCGTATTGTGCCCCATCAGACCTCAGATCAGCCTACTGTGGCCCCATCAGACCTCAGATCAGCGTATTGTGCCCCCATCAGACCTCAGATCAGCGTATTGTACCCCCATCAGACCTCAGATCAGCGTATTGTGCCCCATCAGACCTCAGATCAGTGTATTGTGCTCCCATCAGACCTCAGATCAGCGTATTGTGCCCCATCAGACCTCAGATCAGTGTATTGTGCCCCATCAGACCTCACATCAGCCTACTGTGCCCCCATCAGACCTCAGATCAGCGTATTGTGCCCCATGCAGACCTCAGATCAGCGTATTGTGCCCCCCATCAGACCTCAGATCAGCCCACCCAGCCACTTAAGATTAAAATAAAAAACCTTTCTTTCATGTCCCGCGCTGCGGCTGCCCTCCGGTCCGACAGGAAAGAAAGGTTTTTTATTTTAATCTTATGTGGCTGGGTGGGCTGATCTGAGGTCTGATGGGGGTCCCTAAATACAAGTGAGCGCTTCCATAATGGAAGCGCTCACTTGTATTCGCCTGTTAGTCATCCTTGCTGGGCCCCCCCGAGTCACTGGGCCCGGAGCCGTCGCCCCCTCTGCCCCCCTGCATAACCAGGATGACTAGCGACTGGGGCCATGCTCCTATTTGCTCTCTGCAAACATCTGTCAATACACTCAATCTCCGGCAGATTGCAGTCTATAATTTTCTCAGTCAAAGGCTCAACTTTCTGCAATTGTTTATCAGCCCAAATTAAGTATTCGTACCAAACCAGAATTCAATAGGTCAGTAAACTTTCAATTTCTGACAGGTAGAAAGCAAAGTTCTCCACAATGCAAGTTCTTCTTCACACGTCTTTTCTATGCCTTTGCAAAATGTTGATGTTCATTTGTAAATGAGAAGATAGAACAGACTATTGTTACGGCACAATGGGGTACATTATGGACTGGAGCACTGGAAGCTTTCCCTGGTTCTCCCTGCTACGATTCTTTGTAGTCCTCTTTTATTATGGGTAGGTTATAGATGAGCGAATTGATTCTAAGGAATCAATTTGTCTCATCAGCAGCAGTTCTTCACCGGTGAGGGGCTGTCCCCGTAGGTGAAGAAGTGCCCACCTCCCACAAGATTGATAGGCCATTTAGCCAGTCCATGATAATTTCCTGACCATGCCACTTCCTCAGTTAGCATGACAAGGGCAGAGACTCTGTTTCGGAGCAGTGACTGTGCATGTGCCACTATACTTCGGGGTAGGGGGGAGCTTATGTTCTCTGTAGACAAAGCAGAACCTCTGCCCTTGCTCTGCTATTTGGAGCAGTGACACAGGCAGGAAATTGTCAGGGCTGGTGTAAATCTCCTGTTAATCTAGCGGCAGTTGGGCACTTCTTTACCTGCGGAGACAGCCCCCCACAGGTGAAGAAGTCCTGCTGATGAGACAAGTCGATTTGTTAGAATTGATTTGCTCATCTCTAAGGTAGGAATAAACATTCTGATGAATAAAGGTGTACCAATAATACCATGCCAGCAGTAACCAACAAGACACCTAAAACCCATAGATCCAAAATATGATAAGTCTCACAAACTAGTGGTTGAACTACTTAATTTGCACCAAATATATCAACTGTCTTCTCCACAATTTTCTACATAACAAATGTGTTACGCCAGAAATGAGTTATAAATGTGAAAGTGGGTGGGGCTATCAAATTGGCACATATTACGCTTTAGTTATCATCCTCTTATATGCAGAAATGGCTCAAATTGTTGCAAAGAATTAAGCCAGCTTATGTGGTGGTTTGCGTAAAAAGTCGCATTTATGGCATAAAGATGCGACTTTTTGTCAAAAAGTTGCATTTATAGAAAGAAAAAAACAACCAGGAGGTTGTATTAAACCAGGAGGATATAAATGAGCTAAACTGCAGGGTTTTGTCACTAAATTGTCATTCAACAAAAACAAAACAATAGCAAAAACGTCCTGAGTGAGACAAAAGTCGCAATTTACTACTGGAAATGTCGCAAATATGCTTCAAAAGTCGTAAGTGTGGTCTGGCAATGTCAATGTCATTTTAAAAAAGTCTCATTTTAATGCAATTGGTGTTAAAATGTTGCAAATCAAGAGAAATAGGCGGATAATCAAGTTGATATTACAAAAAAGTCACATTTTACAAGCGGTGGGCGCCTTTTGATATATTAGGTGAAACAAATCACCACTTTTGATTTGTAACATTAGTATTTTTACAAATTACACTATTATTGATAAATGCCCCCCATTGTGTTGCTAATTTAAGGGGTATTCCCATCTCAGACAATGGGGGCATATTGCTAGTATATATCCCCAATGTCTGAGAGGTGCAGGTCCCACCTCTGGGACCCACACCTATCTCATTAATTGAGCTGGCAAAGTGGAGGAGGGCACACTGCGCATGCGCGAACACCCTCTGTTCATTTCTATGGGGCCACCAAAAATAGCCTAGACCTGCCTCGACTATTTCCATCGGCCCCATTGAAGTGAATGGAAGCAGTGGCCGCACAAACGTGGTTCGCTCCTATTCATTTCTGTGGGGCCAACGGAAATGGCTGAGCCAGACCCATAGAAATGAATGGAGGGCGGCTGTGCATGCACTGTACGTCCTCCTTCACTTTGCCGACTCGGTTTATGAGATAGATGCAGGTCCCAGAGTTGGGACCCACACCTATCAGAATGGAGGCATATACTAGCAATATGCCCCCATTGTCTGAGATGAGAATACCCCTCTAATTTCATTAGGGGCTAGACAGAGGATCAAGAGTCAGACCCCTGTTGAAAGCGATTTACCAGCATGTATGGAGTCAAATGATTTTTCCCCAGTGGCATATTTTGGAAAAGGAGAAGGATTGTGCATTGCCCAGGAGATTAGGGTTATTCCCCTCTCTCCATTGCAATTATCCATTATTATCCAGCTCAGGCTAGCACTTGTTTTATGGGGAAGTCAGGAGAAATAACTATTGGCAGAGACAGCACACATCCAATGTTTTTTCTTATGTATGGTCACCTTTAAAAAGAATGCATTTTTTATGAATTTTTGGCCCATAGGCACAATCAGTTATTTTTGGACGTCTTACTAAAGTGAATGCAGAGAGCCGAACATGGGCAGCCACCTCTTAATTCCCATCAGCATGAGAAAGGGCCAACAATCGGCTTGAGTCGGCAGTGCGTTTCAAAGTAGGACCCTCACCTAAAGGACATTTATGGCACATCCTGTTGATATGTCATAAATGTCCTGATGGGATGACCTCTAGCTCCATCTTTAAAGGGGTTATCCTATGATTAATGTAAAAAATGAAAATCATATATCATATAGTACATGACAACCTCTTTTTAATAAAGATAGAACCAGACCTCTACCTTTTTAATTACATGCAATTACAAAAGTATTCAGATCCAGGAGCTGGTTTGAAAACCGTAGAATATTTTTTGTTGGACAACTCCTTTAAGAGTGTTAATGCAGCCTATGAGATTAGTGTGCTAATTTTGGTGGCGCCAGTTAACCATCTAATGTTTCTGGGGAAGCCCCAACTTTTCCCCATCTGCAGATGTCAGAGGAAAAATAATCAATCTTAAAGGTGACTGGTAAAGGATTAACCCCTTCTCCCTATTGAAAACATGTGCATGCATGGCCAAACGAGGCGTCTATGTGTATGGGGGATCCGGAAGAACAGATGTTGAATGTACAAGTGTTCATCCCTCGACAGATATCTAATGCATATGGTACTTCAGAACAGTGCAGTGTGAATATATCCATAAAGTGAAGTTTCTACAAGCCGATACAGCCACCACCTGATCATGGAAGATAACGATGGTCCATAAAAAAAACTACGTAGTGCAAACTACGTTGTATTGTGCTGTGGATACATAGAGAATATTATCATGTCCCATTACATCAGCATTGCTTATAGTACTTTTGCCTCCTTTCTGCTGTGACTGCTTGCCCTGCACATTTTGTAGCTGTGCCCCTGAAAGTCATCATCAGGAAATGGTTGGGGCTTTGTTCTCCCCTGTACATGAGTCCAAAGGGAAGATGAAAAACTAGTGTGAAGAGATATATGTCCTGCTATAAAAGAACTGCTGGAAAACATTGATGTTTCAATAACCGTATACTTCATCTAATGATCGAAGTGCATTGTTATAAAACTGGTTTATACTGTGTTTCTCCTGGAAAGTGTGGCGGCTTCCTTTTTACAGGAATAAATGGAAAAGCATAAAGAGACGGAATAAGGGATGAAGTGAACAGACGTTTAGAGACAATAGTAAAATCTGTTCATGGAAGTAATCTTTCATAGTTATAGCGGCATTATAATTACGCATGTTGTGCAGAATTTATACAGATTTTGGTACTCATTACCTGATAGAAGAATACATATTGAGGCTTAAGATATATTCACACAGCAGTGAAAAAAATGGTCATGAAAAATGGACACAATGTCAGTTTTTCATGGCCAAACTGTCAAAAAAATGAATGATGCAAAAACGTAAATCAGACATCATATAGTAGATGACAATCTCTTTCTAACAAATCTACAGCCAGCCCTGTACCTCACATGGATCCAGAAATCTCTACATTCATTGCTTCAATTGCTCTACTTATTTTCAGCCTGGCAGCTCAGGGGGTGTGTCCTTTTGGTTTAAGCTCTCTCCCTGTAACTGAAACAGCTTCTAAAATAATATATATCTGGTGGCAGTTGAAGATTTAAACTGAGGGCATATGACCAGCTCTGTAAAAGAGACAAAAAATTTTGAAATTTAGATTAAGAATGCCTTCATCAGTGTCCCCCAATACTATGAATGCTTCTATTAGTGCCCCCTAATATTATAAATTTCCTCATTGTTGCTTCCATTATTATGAATGTCCCAGTTAGTTGCTCCCTATATTCTCCTTTTGGCCCATGTTCTGCTTGTTAAAAAAAAATGCACCCATTAGTGGCCCTAGTATTGTGAATGCCCCCTTAGTGGCCCCCAGTATTATGAATGCCCCATTAGTGGCCCCCAGTATTATGAATGCCCCTATTAGTGTTCCCCAGTAGTAATAATAGTAATAATATTTATTTATATAGCGCCACCATATTCCGCAGCGCTTTGCAAAATCATAGGGTTCTTGTACAATACAAAAAATGACTGGCTAATATACAACTGAAACACTAGGAGTGAGGGCCCTGCTCGCAAGAGCTTACAATCTATGAGGAATAGGGGGTGACACATAAGGTAGTTGATTGTGATAAGTAGGATTCGAGCCATAATTGTAGTGAAAGGGGTGGTGCCAGCCGATCTGCTTTGGATTTGGGACTATTAGAGGATCGAGTTCAGGCCAGAGGAGTTGGTGGGGGAGCGGTTTAGTTGGGGAAAGGTCATTTTAGGAAGCTTGATAAGCCTGCCTGAAAAGATGTGTTTTTAGGGCATGTTTGAAGGTAGGGAAGTTGTGAATTGACCTGATATTCCGGGGCAGGGTATTCCAAAGAGTAGGAGCAGCTCGAGAAAAGTCTTGGAGACGGGAGTGAGAGGTACGAATTATGGAGGATATTAATCTTAGGTCACTAACAGAACGGAGTGCACGAGTAGGGTGGTAGACGGAGATGAGGGAAGAGATGTATGGAGGGGCAGCACTGTGGAGAGCTTTGTGGGTGAGGGTGAGAAGTTTGAACTGTATTCTGTGGTGGATGGGCAACCAGTGAAGTGACTGGCATAGAATAGTAGCATCACTGTAACGGGAGGACAGATAGATGAGCCTGGCTGCAGCATTTAGGACAGACTGAAGGGGGGAGAGTTTAGAGAGAAGGAGACCGATTCGTAATGCATTGCAGTAGTCAAGACGAGAGTGAATCAAGGCAACAACAAGAGTTTTTGCCGTTTCCACCGTAAGAAAAGGGCGGATTCTGGCAATGTTCTTGAGGTGTAGACGACAGGAGCGTGTAAGTGATTGAATATGGGGAACAAAGGAAAGATCAAAGTCAAATTATTATTATGTATTAGTATTATGAATGCCCAGTGTTATGAATGCCTCTATTAGTGGTTCCCAGTATTTCCCCTCTGGCCTGCGTTCTGCTTTTGTCAAATAAAAATACTCACTTGATCCACTTGCACGAACAGGGACAGTTGCTCTACTGGATGCAGTTTTAAAGGGTCTATGTTACCACTGTGGTGACGTCATCATGTTAGGAACATCAGGTCCTGACGAATCCAGTGAAGAGCGAGTGTTCCTGAACGTGTAAGTGGATGAGGTGAGTATTATTTATTTGCGTTTTTCCTAATTTAACCCCTGAAAGACCAAGTGTACCCAATTTAATGGGCGTTAGATGGGTGCACTCCTGTGTAAACAGGCGTTAAAAAAAGGCCCCATTGATTTCAATGAGGTCTGTCTGGCAGTGAAAATAGGAAAAATTGGACATGTCCTATTTTTGGAACCTGCAGTTAAGAAAATGTTCTTGTGAATAGCCCCATAGACTACAATGGTTCTGAAAACTGCTGAAACCATTCAGTATAACCTCCGCTTATTCTGACCTTAGGAGTCTAATGAGTGGTCCTCTCAGTGACTGGCAGCTATGTCTGTATGTGTGCATAAGGTGACCATCCAGTAGACTCCTAATTATCCTAATCTTTTCCTATAAAACCATATATCAATCTGCCCAGCTCCTCCTGCTCTAGAACACATTTGCCACAGATCAGATTGAATTTTGAACGTGACATATCCCCTTTCAATATGCTGCCTTACAAAAGCAGTAAATGAAAATGCTGATCCATTATCCTATTCATCAAAAAAGCACAATATTGTATGAGTGTCGATGCCTGGAGGCTTCCTATGCATACGCTGACAACTAAGTGCAAGCTGGTACCAAGTGAAGCATCGAGTGGAACAATATTTTGTGAGGGGATCCATCTATTTTTCAAATGATACTGTGGCATTCAGCTAATAGGAGTGGTCAAAAATATAGGGGACTCCTAATGAGGAGAACATTTCTACTGCCTCTTCCCACAGTAATTGATGTGCTATGGTTCAGATAGGGTTAACAGCTGTCAAATTACTCGGAGAAGAGGGGGGGGGTAGAAGTAGGCAGAATGGTCCCCTCATGAATAAAGCAGACTTACAGCTGTGGGTTCACTGGATCTTTTGATGGTGCCTATTAGCCAAAACACAATCCCTTTTAGGCCAGTTTGCCTGATAGAACCTGTAGCGCTTTACCGTCGTTGTCATCAATCAAAATCTTAATTTCCTAATAGTCCTATCATGTCTTGGTGTGGGGTATGAAACCAACATATGAAAAGAACATAAAACTCTGTGCAGATGTTGTTTTGGGTTGGATTCAAACCCAGGTCTCCAGCGCTACAAGACAACAGTGATAGTTTTAATGTTGGATGATAGTGAAAAGATCCACAAAATAATGAGACATTTTAAATTGAAGATAACCTGAGTAAACAACTATTGTAATAGAAAGACCGGAACTCGCTGTTGCTTTTCAAATAGTAGTATACTGTACTTTATTGTCACAGTTCAAGATTCCATGTGACGAGTTTCAAGTTACTTGGAGCCTTTGTCAAACATGTGTACCCCTGTATAACGTATAGAGTTTTTTAAATAGCCTGCCCTTTGCGTCATAGTGACTTCAGGTTGTCATGGTTACAATATAAACAAACTGAAACAAGGCAATGTTTACAGCAATAATATTCACACAATACCAGGATTATGAAGTTCCCAGCGGATGTCCATATTGTATGCATAGTGTGGTCTCTAAGTAACATTCATTATCTCTGTGAAAGAAACAAATACTTTGAAAACCTATCAAAGGAATTTAGCTCATAAGAAGCTACTAAGTTCATGATTTAACCCTTTTGGGTTCAAGGGTTTGGAGCCTATGTATCCAATAGGCTTCTCTCTTTTTCGGTAATTTGATGTGATCCTGTCCCCTCCTTGGTAGGTGGACCTGTTCAATTATCTGAAAGCGAAATTTTGATACATTGTATTTACAAAATCTGTGTTTCATACGTGTAGAGGTCTCTCCCACGTATAGTAACCCATAGGGGTATTTCAAGGTGTAGATCACAAAAATTGGTATCCCATGTATAAAAACCATGTATGGGGAAGTTTTCAACTGTATGTGGGTGGGTGAAATATTCACCTTTAATAACAGCTATGTGGCACATGTCCAGTTTCAGAAATCAGCTATTATACTTAGTATGGCTTAATACATAGAAGGGCCAGGTCTACAGATGAACCAGGTAAAAAATATATATTTCTACCATTTTAGCCAGTAAATATAAGATGAAAAAAGGCTGAGATTCCTCAGTGGTTGATACTTTTTAATGGCTAACTGAAAAGATGATGACATAATTGCAAGCTTTCGAGGCTATTTGGCAAAGAGGTCCAAGTAACCTCCAAAGCTTGCAATGTTGTCATCATCTTTTCAGTTAGCCATTAAAAGGTATCATTAACCCCTTGAGGACAGAGCCCATTTTGGCCTTAATGTCTGGGCCAAATTTTTGAATTCTGACATGTGTCACTTTATGTGGTAATAACTTTGGAACGCTTTTACTTATCCAGGCCATTCTGAGATTGTTTTCTCGTGACACATTGTGCTTCATGACAGTCATAAATTTGAGTCAATATATTTCACCCTTATTTATGAAAAAATCCCAAATTTACCAAAAATTCTGAAAAATTTCCAAATTTCAATTTCTCTACTTTCAAAATACACCGTAATACCTCCAAAAATAGTTATTATTTTACATTCCCCATATGTCTACTTTATGTTGGCATCATTTTGTAAACGTCATTTTACTTTTTTAGGACGTTAGGAGGCTTAGAAGTTTAAAAGCCATTTTTCAAATTTTCACCAAATTTTCCAAAACCATTTTTTTTTAGCACCAATGCAGATATAAAGTGATTTTGAGGGGCTTACATAATGAAACCCACCATAAATGACCCCATTTTAGAAACTACACCCCTCAAATTATAAAAAACTGCTGTTACAAACTTTGTTAACCCTTGAGGTGTTCCACAAGAATTAATGGAAAATGGAGGTGAAATTTCAAAATTTCACTTTTTTCGTAGATTATTCATGTTAATATTTTTTTTCTTGCAACATAGCAAGGGTTAACAGCAAACTAAACCTCAATTTACATTGCTCTGATTCTGCAGTTTACAGAAATACCCCATATGTGGTGGTAAACGTCTCTATGGGTTTGTGGCAGTGGTCAGAAGGAAAGGAGCGCCATACGGATTTTGGAGGCAAAATTTGCTAGAATAGTTTTTAGGCACCATTTTGTAATTGAGAGACCCTGACGTACCCCTACAGTGGAAACCCTCATAAAGTGACCCCATTTTTGAAACTACACCCTTCAAAGAATATATTAAGGGGGGTACTGACCACTTTGACCCCCTAAGCATTTTACGGAATTTGGAAACACTTGGCTGTGAAAATGAAAATTTTTTTTCTTCCAATAAAATGTTGCTTTAGCCCCAATTTTTTTTATTTGCATAAGGGGTAACAGGAGAAAAGCCCCCCCATAATTTGTTACCCATTTTCTCCTGAATACGGCAACACCCCATATGTTGTGGTAAACTGCTGTGGGGGTACATGGCAGGACTCAGAACAGAAGGAGCGCCATATGGATTTTACAACACAGATTTTGATGGAGTGGTTTGCGGGAGCCATTGATTTTTATTTTTTTGAGCTATTGTCTTATGTGGGGGCTCATTTTTTGCAGGATGAGGTGAGGTTTTCATTGGTACCATTTTGGGGTAAATACGCCTTTTTGATCGCCTGCTATTACACTTTTTGTGAGGGAAGAGGGAAAAAAATGGCTATTTTGGCATAGTTTTTTTAAAAAATTTTTTACAGCATTCGCCTGGGGGGCCATCTCATGTAATATTTTTATAGAGCAGGTTGTTACGGACGCAGCGATACCCAATATGTCCAACTTTTTTATTGTTGGAAAGTTTTACACATTAGATGCATTTTGAACAGAATAAAATATTTTTTTTGTGTTGCCATTTTCAGAGAGCCATATTTTTTTCAGTTTTCGGGCGATTGTCTCAGGTAGGGTACAGTTTTTGCGGGACAAGATGACAGTTGAATTGATACCATTTTGGGGTAATTACGCCTTTTTGATCGCCTGCTATTACACTTTTTGTGAGGGAAGAGGGAAAAAATGGCTATTTTGGCATAGTTTTTTTTATTTTTTTTTTACAGCATTCGCCTGGGGGGCTATCTCATGTAATATTTTTATAGAGCGGGTTGTTACGGATGTGGCGATACCTAACATGTTTATGTATTGTGTGTTTTTTTATTTTTAATCAATTTTTTAATTTTTTTTTAACTTTTTTTTTGAACTTTTTTAACTTTTTTTTTTCCACTTTCTTGACTCAGATCCACTTGGTTCTTCAAGAACCAGTGGGTCTGGTATTTTACAATACACTGCAGTACACTGTATAGTGTACTGCAGTGTATTTTCTTATAGCCTGTTCAAGCTCCTGCCTTTAGCAGGAGCTTGAACAGGCTTCCATGGCAAGCCAGACGAAAGCGTCTGGTTGCCATGGTAACCATCGGGACGCTGCCACAGCAGAGCAGCGTCCCGATGGAAGGGAGAGGGAGCTTCCTCCCTCTCATCTGCCCACACCATCGGCGCTGCCAGCGCACCGCAGCGCCGATGGGAGAGGGAGGGAGCGCTCCCTCCCTGTTAACCCCTTCCATACAGCGGTCCCTACGGACCGCGGCATGGAAGGGGTTAGACTGCTGACATCGGTGCCAGCACCGATGTCAGCAGTTTCAAGCAGAGTATCAGCTGTATGCTGATACTCTGCTTGAATACCGCTCGGCCATCCTGAAAGATTATTGCGGGCGGCACTCGCGGCAGCCGCCCGCACATTGCAAGTCTCCCCCCGCCGCCCATCTGCCCACCCATCTGCCCACAGCCAATCAAGGGGGCGGGGGGGGACACCCTGACCTCCCCCTAAATACTGACACTCGGCGGGGATTCGCTAGAATAGCGCTATCCCCGCCGAGTACACGGAGCCTGCTGTGAATGGCTGGTCTGAATAGACCAGCCATTCACAGCGATCGCCATTATGGGGGGTGCACGGCACCCCCGAGGCCTTCACTATGGATGGCTGACTGTGTCTAACAGCCGCCATCAAAGCATGTTAACCCCGCTGCACTGAGCAGCGGGGGTTAACATGCATGACGTACCGGTACGCCCTGTTGCGCTAAGTACCTCGCGCCCATGACGTACCGGTACGTCCATTGTCGCCAAGGGGTTAAGGAATCTCCATCTTTTTTCATCATATCAGCTAACCAGGGCAATTTTCTCTTGAGACACTCTCTCTCTGATATACTTACCTTACCAATTTTCCAGTTAACTTGGTCCTTCACTAGAGATAAGCGAATACATCAAATTAGTTACACATTACTCCAAAAATTCTAATGTTTTTCAACAGTAAAAAAAAATATTATGATTAGTGATGCACAAATCACTCAAAATGGAGACCACAATTATACAGAACAGAAGACAGAGAAGAGGGCATGAGATACCAAAAAGGGATACGGCTAAGGCCTACTTCACACTTCAGTGATTCGGTCAGTGATTTCCATAATTTTAAGCTGCAGAATGTAAATTCCGCATTGGAACATAACACTTTGTAGATCATTTTCAGTCCCAGAGCATAGCATGAAGGAAGTCTTGATGTTACCGATTTTCTTGCAGAAAATTCTGCCATGTGTGAGTGCACCCTTTTTCTGTATGTACATTTACTACTTTCAGCACTCCCGGGAGATTTGGACCCTGACACCTAGATAATCAGTACCAGGCAGATGTTCATTCCTGTGCTAATGATTTGTAATCTGGCCACAGTGGGTCCAGAGCTCATGGGAGGCTGCAAGTAATAAAGCTATGTACATTTTTCCTCTAAAGTGGGGAAATATTGGCTTCTACCTCACAGAGTTTTTCTTTCCTTCCTCTGGATCAACTTGCAGGATAACAGGCTGAACTAGACGAACAGATGTCTGTTTTCAGCCTTATAAACTATGTTACTATGTTACATAGTGAAGCTGTCTGTGTCCAAAGACAATCGTGAGAGCAACCTATCCCTTCTTGTCCTGCCATAATTTGTTTAGTTCGGTGGTGGCTTCACTGCAGCATGATTTGAGACTGGGTGTGCCTATAGAATGACAATATCACTGAACAACATGGCGACGAGGAGAAGTCAGGGGTTGTGAGGAAAAGTCAATCAGGAACACATGATAACACTCCAAGCAGAGCTAAAAGTGACAGCAATGTGCACCAAATACAGTATATGGTTAGTTCAACCAATATGAAAATGGTGGTGGTCAACTATTTGGCGCTTTACACTTATAATCCAGGCAGAGGCCACAGATCTAGGTGCTTAGTGATGTCCCTGCTGTGGAGAAACAACATCATACCAAATTGCCAAGAAAGAGTGTTGGGACACCAAAAAGACTGACAGCATAAGAATGGGTATTGTGATAAAAAGTGTACTTTCACATTTAAATTAATTTTAAAGAGTCACTGTACTTTCATACAATTTCTTTAATTTAATAGATAATGGTGTAACTAGCAATATTCTAAATCACTTTATTTAAAAAATCTGCCTGTATCCACCGAAAAAAGCTGTAAAGTCATGGCCACTCGGGGTCTCACTTCCACCTAATTTGCAGTCCACTGCCTGTTAGGTAGGATCCGTCCTAGTAAGAAATACTATTTGTGCTTTGATCTCCAGGGCTGAAAACTAACAGTGGGAAGCAAGGGAAAGGACGCCACAGCAGTACGCTGCTGGCAGAAGCCCCCTGCTTCTGAGTGAAATGCATCTAACTGTGCAGCTGAAATAAGGAATAATATGACTGAAAAAGACTTTAGGGAAGCCTAAAAAACACCAGCTCCTTCACAGTTATGATTGTACAAAGAAGCCATTATGTAAACTTTTTTTGAAAACTCAGGTACGCTTTACCTTAAAACTCCTTAACTCTCTACATTAGTTATTGCCTTTGTCTTCAGTGGTTCCACTACAGGTTGAGATAAGGTAAAGATTGTTATGGATGACTGAGAAAATGATGATGAACTATTCAGGTAAATGTGCATAATGGAATTATTCTGTTCCATTATGTTTAATGTATAATGCAGAGAAAAACTTTTGATTGTGTCAGACAGCATAGCATAGTTTGCTAGATTATTCTGCTCACTAAAAGAAACAACAGCCAGATATGGTAGATTCAGTTAAAGTCAATAAGATCCGTTATGCTGCAGTTATCTGGTAAAAATAGATTGGCCATGGATCCATTAAAAACTGAATCCTTGATGTGGATTATTTTCTCTCCCGATTGTCAGGGGTCTGCTATGTTCAGTACCTCTTTCACATGAAGAAACGAAAAATCATGAAAAAGTAAAAGTTACGTATATCTATTTTGTTTAAGTTACTGAAAAATAAAAAAAAAAACGTTAACAATAAACACATTTTATCAATCCCTTTGTGACATCTGTCTTATGGGTCATGCATCCGAACGTTGGCTGTTTTGCAGTCTGCAAATTATGGATCCACAAACACAGATACCGGCCATATGGTTTCCACAAAATGGTACAGCCGGTCCCCAATAGAACAGTCCTATCGTTGCCCATAATACAGGCAAGAATAAGACATATAGGGCTATAAATTAGATGTTGAAGGGTAATGGCAGCTGAGCGCCAAGTGAAGGTTTGCCTTCTTGGTAATCCTGTTACACCAAACCAGAAGAATCACACTATAGATCTATATACATATAGATCATACACTAAAGTCCCCCAGTGGGACTGAAAAAAGACTGGTATAATTTGATGTATAAAATTGTGAACTAATAAAATACTGTGTTATTTATTCCGCATGGTGAGCAATATAAAAAAAAACACAATACCAGAGTTATTTTTTTTTCACATTTCTTTATTTTGTAAAGGTAGTTAAATCTAACAAAAACTACTGGCCTGCAGGATAAAGGAAAATAAAAAAAAAGATTGCTGCATAGCTGAGAGGTTGAATAAACATTCCAAAATAGCAAAAAGAGACATATTTGATATCCTACTGACTGCAACAACCCGCACTACACAATGTTTCTAGTATTTAAAAATCGCACAACTGATATTTTTTCATTTCACTCACAGCAAAAATGAATGTAACTTGAACACTTGCATTATGTGTATGACAACATGACGTCTCAAAAAAGCTACAGATCGTCTACACTTTTCATATAGCGATCCAAAAAAAGAAATACAAATAGAACATCCACATTTTTAGGCAGTGAAAGAGTTAAATCACAGAATCTGCTGCATACTACTGACTCTGTTTTCCTAAGTGTCCAACTACATGGGCCAATACTCCTTCCTGAACTGTTTGTTCCCAATCATTGCTGGTTTAAGCACTATTTACATGCTACTTTGTCTGGTGACTGGCAGCACATTTACAGCAGCTAGTTATTGGAAATAAGAGTTCGTACGGACACGTATGTGTTCTGGATAATCAGCCCAATAATCGGGATGTGTAAATAAACCTTTATTGAAAAAAATACACACACAAAATGCAACAACAACTATGCTGGGTGGAGGTATGATGAGGTTATGGCATAAGGGAGTCCAAGCAGTGGTGTACATAGAGAGGTAAGGGCCCCATAGCAAGGGTCAAACCAGGCCCCCCACACAGGAAAAAAGGGTTTCTGCCTAAATCTCTTTCAATGACCCTTGGACCATTTTTTCCACTGCTTCATTTGCTAAAAGTTATTTCTTTAGAGGGTAGAGTCCTGACCATTTTTACCCCCAGTAGAAATGGGAATGATCGCACTGGGCCTCCTCTTGCCCTGGGCCCCATAGCAGTTGCATGGTCTGCCACTATGGTAGTTACGCCCCTGGGACCATGGTGATTCTCTCGGCCAAGAGACAACATAAAGCTGGAATCTTGCATCGCTCCAAACCATGCCTCAGAACTGACATCAGAACAAGAATTGAACAATGGGAACTTCATGGGTTTTCATAGGCACAGATTTCCACAAACACAATCCAAATTTGTGTGAAAAGCCTTCCTGGAAGAGTAGAGGCTGTTACAGGCTCCTCCAAGGTTGTATAGACATGATGGTTGGGTGTCCACATACTCTTTGGTCTCTTCAAGCGTTCACTTCATATTCTTCATATTTTATATTTTCATGTCAGTTTTTAAGACAAGCTTTGATCATTTATCATGCAAATAGAAATATCAGAAATCTTGTATATTTATATGAAATACATGTGGGTTGTAAAATCCTCTTATTAGGATGCTGCCGTAAGTTCAGTCTTTTTATGAAATTTATGAAGCTAAAACTAGGAGTGGATTCAAGATTTGTAGTATATCTCTACTTTTATCATCAACAACATATGTCGTCAAAAACTCAAAATCCTTCAAAATCTTGTCTCTGCAGTTCAAGTATGCCTTCTTCACTAAAGATTTGGTACAGTGCGTAAAAATGCTTTCACAGCATAAAGCGTGAACATTTATTTTAGAGACTCTAATTTCTGTACAGTAATGCTGTTATATAGAAATTCTGATGTATGAATCATGCTGTAACTGTCATGGTGGAGAATACATATTGTATTGTACTGAACTACATCAACTCAGCATTAAAGAAAATCAATACTGATATATATATATACACTCACCGGCCACTTTATTAGGTACACCTGTCCAACTGCTCGTTAACACTTAATTTCTAATCAGCCAATCACATGGCGGCAACTCAGTGCATTTAGGCATGTAGACATGGTCAAGACAATCTCCTGTAGTTCAAACCGAGCATCAGTATGGGGAAGAAAGGTGATTTGAGTGCCTTTGAACGTGGCATGGTTGTTGGTGCCAGAAGGGCTGGTCTGAGTATTTCAGAAACTGCTGATCTACTGGGATTTTCACGCACAATCTCTAGGGTTTACAGAGAATGGTCCGAAAAAGAAAAAACATCCAGTGAGCGGCAGTTCTGTGGGCGGAAATGCCTTGTTGATGCCAGAGGTCAGAGGAGAATGGGCAGGACTGGTTCGGAGCTGATAGAAAGGCAACAGTGACTCAAATTGCCACCCGTTACAACCAAGGTAGGCAGAAGAGCATCTCTGAACGCACAGTACGTCGAACTTTGAGGCAGATGGGCTACAGCAGCAGAAGACCACACCGGGTGCCACTCCTTTCAGCTAAGAACAGGGAAACTGAGGCTACAATTTGCACAAGCTCATCGAAATTGGGACAGTAGAAGATTGGAAAAACGTTGCCTGGTCTGATGAGTCTCGATTTCTGCTGCGACATTCGGATGGTAGGGTCAGAATTGGCGTCAACAACATGAAGCATGGATCCATCTGCCTTGTATCAACGGTTCAAGCTGGTGGTGGTGGTGTCATGGTGTGGGGAATATTTTTCTTGGCACTCTTTGGGGCCCCTTTGGTACCAAACTGAGCATCGTTGCAACGCCACAGCCTACCTGAGTATTGTTGCTGACCATGTCCATCCCTTTATGACCACAATGTACCCAACATCTGATGGCTTACTTTTCAGCAGGATAATGCGCCATGTCATAAAGCTGGAATCATCTCAGACTGGTTTCTTGAACATGACAATGAGTTTCACTGTACTCAAAATGGCCTCCACAGTCACCAGATCTCAATCCAATAGAGCATCTTTGGGATGTGGTGGAACGGGAGATTCGCATCATGGATGTGCAGCCGACAAATCTGCGGCAACTGTGTGATGCCATCATGTCAATATGGGACCAAAATCTCTGAGGAATGCTTCCAGCACCTTGTTGAATCTATGCCACGAAGAATTGAGGCAAGTTCTGAAGGCAAAAGGGGGTCAACCCTGTTACTAGCATGGTGTAACCTAATAAAGTGGCCGGTGAGTGTGTATATATATATATATATATATATATATATATATATATATATATACAGAGGCGTAGCTACCGGGGGGCAGGGGGGAGAAGCGAAGGCTCCGGCCCAGTGACTCAGGGGGGGCCCAGCAAGGATGACTAACAGGCGAATACCCATTATGGAAGCGCTCACTTGTATTTAGGGACCCCATCAGACCTCAGATCAGCCCACCCAGCCACATAAGGATTAAAATAAAAACCTTTCTTACCTGTCTGCGCTGCGGCTGAGGTCTGATGGGGCACAGTAGGCTGATCTGAGGTCTGATGGGGCACAATACGCTGATGCTGAGGTCTGATGGGGGCACAATATGCTGATCTGAGGTCTGATGGGGGCACAATACGCTGATCTGAGGTCTGATGGGGCACAATACGCTGATCTGAGGTCTGATGGGGCACAATATGCTGATCTGAGGTCTGATGGGGGGCTGATCTGAGGTCTGATGGGGCACAGTAGGCTGATCTGAGGTCTGATGGGGGCACAATACGCTGATCTGAGGTCTGATGGGGGCACAATAGCTGATCTGAGGTCTGATGGGGGCACAATACGCTGATCTGAGGTCTGATGGGGGCACAATACGCTGATCTGAGGTCTGATGGGGCACAATACGCTG
Organism: Rhinella marina; assembly: GCA_900303285.1. NCBI lineage: Eukaryota > Metazoa > Chordata > Amphibia > Anura > Bufonidae > Rhinella > Rhinella marina. Next base: position 5,003 of record ONZH01021324.1, on the reverse strand, counting down.
ATCTGAGGTCTGATGGGGGGCACAATACGCTGATCTGAGGTCTGATGGGGGCACAATACGCTGATCTGAGGTCTGATGGGGCACAATACGCTGATCTGAGGTCTGATGGGGCACAATACGCTGATCTGAGGTCTGATGGGGGCACAGTAGGCTGATGTGAGGTCTGATGGGGCACAATCTGCTGATCTGAGGTCTGATGGGGCACAATACGCTGATCTGAGGTCTGATGGGGGCACATAGGCTGATGAGGTCTGATGGGGGCACAATACGCTGATCTGAGGTCTGATGGGGGCACAATACGCTGATCTGAGGTCTGATGGGGCACAGTAGGCTGATCTGAGGTCTGATGGGGGCACATTCTGCTGATCTGAGGTCTGATGGGGGCACAATACGCTGATCTGAGGTCTGATGGGGGCACAATAGGCTGATCTGAGGTCTGATGGGGCACAATACGCTGATCTGAGGTCTGATGGGGCACAATAGCTGATCTGAGGTCTGATGGGGGCACAATACGCTGATCTGAGGTCTGATGGGGGCACAATACGCTGATCTGAGGTCTGATGGGGGCACAATACGCTGATCTGAGGTCTGATGGGGGCACAGTAGGCTGATCTGAGGTCTGATGGGGGCACATTCTGCTGATCTGAGGTCTGATGGGGGCACAATACGCTGATCTGAGGTCTGATGGGGCACAGTAGGCTGATCTGAGGTCTGATGGGGGCACAATAACGCTGATCTGAGGTCTGATGGGGCACAATACGCTGATCTGAGGTCTGATGGGGCACAGTAGGCTGATCTGAGGTCTGATGGGGGCACATTCTGCTGATCTGAGGTCTGATGGGGGCACAATACGCTGATCTGAGGTCTGATGGGGCACAGTAGGCTGATCTGAGGTCTGATGGGGGCACAATACGCTGATCTGAGGTCTGATGGGGGCACAATATGCTGATCTGAGGTCTGATGGGGGCACAATACGCTGATCTGAGGTCTGATGGGGCACAGTAGGCTGATCTGAGGTCTGATGGGGGCACAATACGCTGATCTGAGGTCTGATGGGGGCACAATAGGCTGATCTGAGGTCTGATGGGGGCACAATACGCTGATCTGAGGTCTGATGGGGGCACATAGGCTGATCTGAGGTCTGATGGGGCACAATCGCTGATCTGAGGTCTGATTGGGGCACAATACGCTGATCTGAGGTCTGATGGGGGCACAATAAGCTGATCTGAGGTCTGATGGGGCACAATACGCTGATCTGAGGTCTGATGGGGCACAATACGCTGATCTGAGGTCTGATGGGGCACAATATGCTGATCTGAGGTCTGATGGGGGCACAATACGCTGATCTGAGGTCTGATGGGGGCACAATATGCTGATCTGAGGTCTGATGGGGCACAATATGCTGATCTGAGGTCTGATGGGGGCACAATGCTGATCTGAGGTCTGATGGGGCACAATATGCTGATCTGAGGTCTGATGGGGCACATAGGCTGATCTGAGGTCTGATGGGGGCACATTCTGCTGATCTGAGGTCTGATGGGGGCACAAGCTGATCTGAGGTCTGATTGGGGCACAATACGCTGATCTGAGGTCTGATGGGGCACACAATACGCTGATCTGAGGTCTGATGGGGCACAATACGCTGATCTGAGGTCTGATGGGGGCACATAGGCTGATCTGAGGTCTGATGGGGGCACAATACGCTGATCTGAGGTCTGATGGGGCACAATATGCTGATCTGAGGTCTGATGGGGGCACAATACGCTGATGTGAGGTCTGATGGGGGCACAATATGCTGATCTGAGGTCTGATGGGGGCACAATAAGCTGATCTGAGGTCTGATGGGGGCACAATACGCTGATCTGAGGTCTGATGGGGCACAATACGCTGATCTGAGGTCTGATGGGGGCACAGTAGGCTGATGTGAGGTCTGATGGGGGCACATTCTGCTGATCTGAGGTCTGATGGGGCACAATAGGCTGATCTGAGGTCTGATGGGGGCACAATATGCTGATCTGAGGTCTGAATGGGGGCACAATACGCTGATCTGAGGTCTGATGGGGCACAGTAGGCTGATGTGAGGTCTGATGGGGGCACAATCGCTGATCTGAGGTCTGATGGGGCACAATACGCTGATCTGAGGTCTGATGGGGGCACAATACGCTGATCTGAGGTCTGATGGGGGCACAATACGCTGATCTGAGGTCTGATGGGGCACAATATACGCTGATCTGAGGTCTGATGGGGGCACATACGCTGATCTGAGGTCTGATGGGGGCACAATACTGCTGATCTGAGGTCTGATGGGGCACAATACGCTGATCTGAGGTCTGATGGGGCACAATACGCTGATCTGAGGTCTGATGGGGGGCACAGTAGGCTGATGTGAGGTCTGATGGGGCACATTCTGCTGATCTGAGGTCTGATGGGGCACAATACGCTGATCTGAGGTCTGATGGGGGGCACAGTAGGCTGATGTGAGGTCTGATGGGGGCACAATACGCTGATCTGAGGTCTGATGGGGGCACATACGCTGATCTGAGGTCTGATGGGGGCATTTGATGATCTGAGGTCTGATGGGGGCACATTTCTGCTGATCTGAGGTCTGATGGGGGCACAATAACGCTGATCTGAGGTCTGATGGGGCACAATAGGCTGATGTGAGGTCTGATGGGGGCACAGTAGGCTGATCTGAGGTCTGATGGGGCACAATACTGCTGATCTGAGGTCTGATGGGGGCACAATCTGCTGATCTGAGGTCTGATGGGGGCACAATACGCTGATCTGAGGTCTGATGGGGGCACAATACGCTGATCTGAGGTCTGATGGGGCACAGTAGGCTGATGTGAGGTCTGATGGGGGCACATTCTGCTGATCTGAGGTCTGATGGGGGCACAATACGCTGATCTGAGGTCTGATGGGGCACAGTAGGCTGATGTGAGGTCTGATGGGGGCACAAATACTGCTGATCTGAGGTCTGATGGGGGCACAATAACGCTGATCTGAGGTCTGATGGGGCACATAGGCTGATCTGAGGTCTGATGGGGGCACATTCTGCTGATCTGAGGTCTGATGGGGGCACAATACGCTGATCTGAGGTCTGATGGGGCACAGTAGGCTGATGTGAGGTCTGATGGGGGCACAATCTGCTGATCTGAGGTCTGATGGGGGCACAATAGCTGATCTGAGGTCTGATGGGGCACAATACGCTGATCTGAGGTCTGATGGGGCACAGTAGCTGATCTGAGGTCTGATGGGGGCACAATACTGCTGATCTGAGGTCTGATGGGGGCACAGTAGGCTGATCTGAGGTCTGATGGGGGCACAATAGCTGATCTGAGGTCTGATGGGGCACATAGGCTGATGTGAGGTCTGATGGGGGCACAATACGCTGATCTGAGGTCTGATGGGGCACATACGCTGATCTGAGGTCTGATGGGGGCACAATAACGCTGATCTGAGGTCTGATGGGGGCACAATCTGCTGATCTGAGGTCTGATGGGGGCACAATACGCTGATGTGAGGTCTGATGGGGGCACAATGCTGATCTGAGGTCTGATGGGGCACAATATGCTGATCTGAGGTCTGATGGGGGCACAATGGCTGATCTGAGGTCTGATGGGGCACAATACGCTGATCTGAGGTCTGATGGGGGCACAATAGGCTGATCTGAGGTCTGATGGGGGCACATACTGCTGTCTGAGGTCTGATGGGGGTGAGGTCTGATGGGGCACAATACGCTGATCTGAGGTCTGATGGGGCACAATACGCTGATCTGAGGTCTGATGGGGCACAATACGCTGATCTGAGGTCTGATGGGGGCACAATACGCTGATCTGAGGTCTGATGGGGCACAATACGCTGATCTGAGGTCTGATGGGGGCACAATACGCTGATCTGAGGTCTGATGGGGCACAATAATGCTGATCTGAGGTCTGATGGGGCACAATACGCTGATGTGAGGTCTGATGGGGGCACAATACGCTGATCTGAGGTCTGATGGGGGCACAATAACGCTGATCTGAGGTCTGATGGGGCACAATACGCTGATCTGAGGTCTGATGGGGCACAATAGCTGATCTGAGGTCTGATGGGGGCACAGTAGGCTGATGTGAGGTCTGATGGGGCACATTCTGCTGATCTGAGGTCTGATTGGGGCACAATACGCTGATCTGAGGTCTGATGGGGGCACAAATATGCTGATCTGAGGTCTGATGGGGGCACAATACGCTGATCTGAGGTCTGATGGGGGCACAATACGCTGATCTGAGGTCTGATGGGGGCACAATACGCTGATCTGAGGTCTGATGGGGGGCACAATATGCTGATGTGAGGTCTGATGGGGGCACAATAACGCTGATCTGAGGTCTGATGGGGCACAAGGCTGATCTGAGGTCTGATGGGGCACAATACGCTGATCTGAGGTCTGATGGGGGCACAATACGCTGATCTGAGGTCTGATGGGGGCACAATACGCTGATCTGAGGTCTGATGGGGCACAGTAGGCTGATGTGAGGTCTGATGGGGGCACAATACGCTGATCTGAGGTCTGATGGGGGCACAATAACGCTGATCTGAGGTCTGATGGGGGGCACAATACGCTGATCTGAGGTCTGATGGGGCACAATACGCTGATCTGAGGTCTGATGGGGGCACAATACGCTGATCTGAGGTCTGATGGGGGCACAATATGCTGATCTGAGGTCTGATGGGGGCACAAATATGCTGATCTGAGGTCTGATGGGGGGCACCTGATCTGAGGTTGATGGGGCACAATACGCTGATCTGAGGTCTGATGGGGGCACAGTAGGGCTGATGTGAGGTCTGATGGGGGCACATTCTGCTGATCTGAGGTCTGATGGGGGATGTGAGGTCTGATTGGGGCACAATAACGCTGATCTGAGGTCTGATGGGGCACAATACGCTGATCTGAGGTCTGATGGGGCACAATACGCTGATCTGAGGTCTGATGGGGGCACATTAGCGATCTGAGGTCTGATGGG
>ONZH01021322.1:0-28223 GCA_900303285.1 Rhinella marina | reverse complement strand
GAGGAGACCTGATTGTTGAGGTGGCAGCAGCATCAGAAGACTACATATTGGGTCAGTGACAGAGTGGAGAGGTGGGTGGCAATACTAGTCACTGGTAAAGATGCTGGGTGGTAGAAGGAGCAGCTGGTTGATGTGTGGCATCAGGCGGGTGGCAGCATCATAAAAGTGGCTGAGGCAGGTAGCCTGAAGAATACAGTCTCATTTGTCAAGGTATGGGTGACGCATCATGGCTGATGTAATCTGATGCATCAGGCGTTGGTGGGTGGAAATCCTGGCTGATCCACGCCTGATTCATCTTGACAAAGGTGAGTCTTTCCACATTTTGGAAGGACAGGTGAGTTCTTCTTGGGGTAACAATGGCCCCCGCCGCACTGAATACCCGCTCTGATGCCACACTACTAGCCGGGCAGGATAGCTTCTCCAGTGCAAACTCGGCCAGTTGCGGCCACAAATCCAGTTTGGCTGCCCAGTAGTCCAGTGGATCTTCAATGTGTGGTGGCAGGGTGCTGTCCAAGTAGGCCACCACCTGCTGGTTCAGGGTCTGCTCCTGGTCTACCTGCTGCTGCTGGTGAGTACTTTCCGCACTTGGCGGGTGAAGAAAGCTGCTCATCAGCGACTCCAGACTCAAGATGCTGCTGATGGAGCTGGTACTGCTCCTAACCCCCCACCCCCCCACAGCAGCTGTGGCTGTGGTACGTGAGCGCTGAGGGACCCCCCGGTCAGACTTGCGAGAAAATGGACGACGACTCAGATAAGCAGCAGCTAACTGACTACATAGGATGTCTCTATAGTACTTCAGTTTGTCCTCCCCCTCAGCAGGTGAAAAAAAGGCCCCAATTTTAGACCGGTAGCGAGGGTCCAAGAGGGTGGAGAGCCAGAAGTCATCCCTATGCCGGATGGTGACTATTCGCATGCATCGGGCCATTTGCACAAGTGACTCGGAGGGACTCCCCGCCTCCAACTCTGTTCACCTCCTCATGCGTCCCTGCCTCCAACCATGTTCACCTCCTCAGGCGTCTTAACAAAAAACTTCCACACCGCCGAGTAGCTCCGCTCCGCTGCCTGGCTGAGCCCCTGCGCCGCTCTTTTCAAGACCGGAAAGCACCTGCGAAGAGTGCAGTCTACCCCATGCCCGTCTTGGCTCCCGACCTCGCACTGCTGCCACTCCGCTGACTAACGGCCACACTACCGACTTGCTGCCTGCACCGCTGCCTGACGCGTAAGCTGTCAGTCTCGTCTGCAGATGATGATAATGATGATGAAGCCCTTGCTTCACCCGGCTCCCAAGTGCGATCGGCTACATCATCATCAACTACAGTTTGCATGTCGCTAATGTCCTCCTCAACTGTCTCGGTGTACAAAGCCTGACCGCTCTCAACATTACTTCCCACTACACTCTCCTCATCAGTACATGACCGCCTACTAGAAGGAGCGGATTTCTGCCCCACCTCTTGGCTTCCAAGTAGCTGCTGACTGTCCTCAAGTAGTTCGTCCTCGCTGTATAGTGGCGCAGAGCCCATAGCATATAGTACTTCTCTGGCTGAGGGAACCAAAAAGGACAGAGGCAGGTTGAGGACAGGTGAGGGCACTGGAGCTGCTCCATGCCCACTAAGGGTTGTGTCTGACGAACCCACCGACTCTTGGCTGGGGGTTTCAGATGTCATCTGGGAGGAAGTGGATGACCGAACATCTGGGTTGGTGGTCAACACACGACCACTAGATGACACATGTAGCTGTGTCCTCGCCGATTGACCCTTAATGCCACGTCCCCTTCCTCTGCTGAGACCTGTGCCTGTTCCTGAAACATTTGTTCACTGTCCCTCCCCTTTGAAGGGCCTGTCACCCCTCTGTCTGACATCCTGTTTGATAAAAAAAAATTTAAAATAAAATGAAGAATACCCCCAAAAATTATATTTTGCTCATTGCATTGCACAACGGCTTAACTATTTCTTTCAGAAATATCGTCACATACACAGTGTGTTAACAATGGGTTACTGCACAGCACCATACACTTTGTTTATATAGCGACTGACGCTGCGACTATCGATGCAAAACGAACGAGCCCAGAACCACGTCTTAACTCTTTTTTGGGCAATTCAACTTCACTGACTATGTTAGCACAATATCACGCTTTTCTGTTTGGATGGTGAATGATGCCAAAAATACTAAGTTAAAATGAACAACCGCAAAAAAACCTATTTACTGTTTTTTGGCCAGTTCAACTTGGCCGAGAAAGCTTGATTTTTTTTTTCCCCAAAACACAACCCAAAATATAACCTTTTTTAGAATATGTAAAAGACAAATAAAAGCAGCCAAACTAGAGACCGAGAGATTAATCGTCAAAGAGAGTAAAACTAACCCTAAAATGTTCTTCAATTATATAAATACTAAAAAGTATAAACCTGAAGGTGTCGGCCCCTTACAGAGTAATGAGGGGGGAGTTGCAGAGAGCGATGAGGAGAAAGCGAAGCTACTAAATAACTTTTTCTCCACTGTATTCACTGAGGAAAATAAACTGTCAGATGAAATGCAGAGTATAAAAGTAAATTCCCCTTTAAAAGTCTCCTCTCTGACCCAGGAAGAGGTACAGCAACGTCTTAAAAATATTAAAATAGACAAATCACCAGGACCGGATGGCATACACCCCCATATCCTAAGAGAATTAAGTAATGTCATCGACAGACCCTTATTTCTGATATTTAAGGACTCTATACTGACGGGGAGTGTTCCACAGGATTGGCACATAGCAAATGTGGTGCCAATATTCAAAAAGGGTCCAAAAACAGAGCCCGAAAACTATAGGCTGGTAAGTTTAACTTCTGTTGTGGGTAAACAGTTTGAAGGTTTTCTGAGAGATGCTATCTTGGAGTACCTCAATGAAAATAAGCAAATAACTCCGTATCAGCATGGCTTCATGAGGGATCGGTCATGTCAAACCAATTTAATCAGTTTCTATGAGGAGGTAAGTTCTAGACTTGACCGCGGCGACTCAATGGATGTCGTATATTTGGACTTCTCCAAAGCGTTTGACACGGTACCACATAAAAGGTTAGTATATAAAATGAGAATGCTTGGCCTGGGAGAAAATGTCTGTATGTGGGTAAGTAACTGGCTCAGTGATAGAAAACAGAGGGTGGTTATTAACGGTAGATACTCAGATTGGGTCACTGTCACTAGTGGGGTACCACAGGGGTCTGTATTGGGTCCTATTCTCTTCAATATATTTATTAATGATATTGTAGAAGGTTTGCATAGTAAAATATTTTTTGCAGATGACACTAAACTGTGTAAAGTAATTAACACAGAGGAGGAAAGTGCACTGCTACAGCAGGATCTGGATAGACTGGAGGCTTGGTCAGAAAAGTGGCAGATGAGGTTTAACACTGACAAATGTAAGGTTATGCATATGGGAAGGAATAATGCAAGTCACCAGTACAAACTAAGCTGTAGAAGCCAGTGCCAGACAGCTGCTGCCAAGGCCAATAAGATAATGGGTTGCATCAAAAGGGGCATAGATGCCCATGATGAGAACATAGTCCTGCCACTTTACAAATCACTAGTCAGACCACACATGGAGTACTGTGTACAGTTCTGGGCTCCTGTGAACAAGGCAGACATAGCAGAGCTGGAGAGGGTTCAGAGGCGGGCAACTAAAGTAATAACTGGAATGGGTGGACTACAGTACCCAGAAAGATTATCAAAATTAGGCTTATTCACTTTAGAAAAAAGACGACTGAGGGGAGATCTAATAACTATGTATAAATATATCAGGGGTCAGTACAGAGATCTCTCCCATCATCTATTTATCCCGAGGACTGTGACGAGGGGACATCCTCTGCGTCTGAAGGAAAGAAGGTTTGTACATAAACATAGAAGAGGATTCTTTACGGTAAGAGCAGTGAGACTATGGAACTCTCTGCCTGAGGAGGTGGTGATGGTAAGTTCACTAAAAGAGTTCAATAGAGGCCTGGATGTATTTCTGTTCTTGAATTTCTTCAGATTGGGGCACAATATGTTGTTTTTTTTTAGATCTTTTAGCCTACTTTATGTGTGTTAGACAGTTTCTATTTAAGTGATTTCTTGATTTTACAGGTCTGGCAGTAAGCAGGCCTGGGTGTGGCTAGTGAAATTGAACTCAGCTTTCCAAAAACTGGGGTTAATCACAATTAATTCATGGAATGGAGGCAATTATTTTTAACATAGGACCAGGATGTTTGGGATAGCTTTTTGTCCCTTAAAATGAAATTATTCAAAAACTGCTTTTTGTATTTACTCAGGTTATCTTTTTCTGATATTCAAATTTGTTTAATAATCTGAAACATTTAAGTGCAAAAACAAAAGAAATCTGTAAGGGGGCAAATACTTTTTCACAGCACTGTACATATCACAACACATACAACAACACTAGTTTAAAGCCAGATTTGTATCAGCTTGGATCCAAGGATCCCAAATAATTAGAAATTGGTCAGGGTTCACTTAGTAGCATAGGTCATTTTATACAGTGATAGGTCAGTATTAATCAATTGTACCCATTGGGATACTGGGGAAGCAGAAATATATTTCATGGTAAGAACAAAGTTAAGTAAACTTTCTAATATTACAATAAACTACAATGCTTGGATATACAGATTGCTCAACTACCAAGAGCTTTGATGTAGGGGAGATACTATCTGAAGTTATATTATGAAATTATTCCTGAAATTATTATCTACTAAGCATAGGCTAGATTTACTCTAATTAACACAGAGAACAGAATATCCAGCAAACTCATTCACTACATCCAGGAGAGCCTCCAGAGACTCCTTCTCCCTGGGGTCTGCTAGATAAACCAACATATCATACGCGTAGAGGGATAACTTCTCAGTAATTCCGAGATGTGAACAGTGAGTCCATACTTTACTGTGAACTTTTGACAGCAGGTCCCAGCAACAGATTTTCGGAATATTATGTCTTCCTTTTATTTCTTTTGTACCAAAATGCTGAACTCTAAATACTTTATCCATATTCTGGATCCAAGTGATATGCATATACAATACAGCGCACATAGGGACAAATCTATTATAATATTTAGATCAGTGTAAACACACTAGACAATCTACAGAGCTAAATTTATCAAAGGGGCTTAAAGTGCATGTACACAGCTCGAGCATGGAGCAGATTATCCCGACAATCTGGCCATGTAAATGTGCTGCCGATCATCCACTGAACAAGCAAAATACTCATTCATCGGGTGATCCTGTCGTTCATGTGGGCACCACCGATCATGGCTTCTAGGCAGCAGATCGTGCTGTCTAAATAGCAATCTGCTGCTCAGAAACCATGATTCTGTATGAGGATGAGGGATCACAATAGAAATCCCTCTTCCTTATACAGTGAAGGAGATCGCTGCATGTAAATGGAATGGTTTCCTTCAATGAATAAGCAGCCAACTGATGGGAAGGAGCACTTCGTTCCTGACAATCGGCCACTCAGTCAGCACATGTAAATCAAGCTTTAAGCTACATTATAAATCTTGGGCATCTTTAGACACTTTTGTCTAAATGTATACCATTGGTTGACCTACTTGGTGCCAGGATCTTGTGTGAAAGTTTTGGTGTACATTGTTTTTTGCTGCAAATTAAGACAGAGTTTTGGTGAACTTAGCTTAGTAGATCTTCATCAAAGTTTTATGGGCCCATTTACAATACCTTCATATGCCCTTGATGTTAAGTACAGAGATTTTTTTATAGAGATTTTTCTTGTGGATTCTGTCGGCAAGTTCGTATTACAGAACTGTACACTGTTCCATTTAAGCTTTGCAAGATAGACAGTGTCAAAAAATATTAATATACATCACCCAAATAATTAGCTATTAAGTAGCCATATATACAGGGCCACATAGAATCCAGGCAAATGAACAGTGAAAGTTCTTGTCTACAACCCTAGTAGTCTCGGGCAATAAAGGGGGTTAATGCTAGTGTTGAGCGAGCATGCTTGGCCAAACTCGCTGTTCGGCTGAGCATGCCTACGCTCGGGTCCGCTCAGTGTTCGGCTGAACACTGAGTGTGCTTGAGTGCGATGCTTGAGTATGCTAATGCGTACAAATTTGTATGCTAATGCTACGCATTGTACGCTAATGCATACGAATTTGTATGCTAATGTTATGCATTGTACGCTAATGCTACGCATTGTACGCTAATTCGTACAAATTTGTATGCTAAAACTTACCATCACCACTTCCTCAGACAGAGAGTTTCATAGTCTCACTGCTCTTACCGTAAAGAATCCTCTTCTATGTTTGTGTACAAACCTTCTTTCCTCCAGACGCAGAGGATGTCCCCTCGTCACAGTCGCCGTCCTGGGGATAAAGAGATCATGGGAGAGATCTCTGTACTGACATCTGATATATTTATACATAGTTATTAGATCTCCCCTCAGTCGTCTTTTTTCTAAAGTGAATAAGCCTAATTTTGATAATCTTTCTGGGTACTGTAGTCCACCCATTCCAGTTATTACTTTAATTGCCCTCCTCTGAACCCTCTCCAGCTCTGCTATGTCTGCCTTGTTCACAGGAGCCTAGAACTGTACACAGTACTCCATGTGTGGTCTGACTAGTGATTTGTAAAGTGGCAAGACTATGTTCTCATCACGGCCATCGATGCCTCTTTTGATGCAACCCATTATCTTATTGGCCTTGGCAGCAGCTGTCTGACACTGGTTACAGCTTAGTTTGCTGTTCACTAAAATTCCTAGGTCCTTTTCCATGTCAGAGTTACCCAATATTTTACCATTTAGTATGTACTGGTGACTTGCATTATTCCTTCCCATATGCATAACCTTACATTTGTCAGTGTTAAACCTCATCTGCCACTTCTCTGCCCAAAATGTATGTTTTATCTTTGGTAGCTCCAACCGACAGGGAGCAGTTTTCACCTGGACCATGGGAAGACCACGCCGTATGGGTGTCCAGTAAGTACTACAAAAGGCTCAGTCAGTACAGAATACATGTCACAGAATAAGTCGCTCCAGTACATTGAAGTTTAGATTTTTTTTGTGGGACAACCACTGTAACTCGATCATACCAACTAAGTACATAACTGTTTCCACCCCTACAGACATCCCCACTGACTTCGAAGTGGAGGCTGGATTAAGGCGCCTTGGCTCCAGGCTCCACGCTCCACGCTGCGTCCCGGCTCATTCGTGGCCTGCAGCGGTCGACAGGACTTTGTTTTCCGTCCAGCATAACGGCAACCAGACAGATCCGTTATGCAGGGCCATAAGCTTCTATTATGACGGATCAAAACGGAATGCCTCTTAAAGGTGTCCGTTTTGATGTCCGTCCTAGGGATTCCGTTTCTTTCCGTTATAACGATGTTATAACGGAAAGACTGAACGGAATCCCTAACAGTAATGTGAACGAGCCCTAAGTCTAACACTGCATGGCAGTGTTTCACCTGGCACATGTGATATGAAGGAGCGGGGGTAACTCGCTGCCCTGAAGCTCCAGCAGGCGGGCTGTCCGTGGAGGTGGAAGTGGATAGTTGTTGGGTGGTCTGCTGCAATATTGGCTGGAAAGCACGTGGAGGTGCCAACAGCAATTGACCGGGTTGCTGGGGGGTTCCTGCCTCGCTGCCACTAAATACATTCAGCCAGTGGGCAGTAAAGGACATGTATTGCCCCTGGCTGTAAGCACTGCTCCAGGTGTCCAGTGACGTGCACCGTGCTGCAGAGAGACAGCTGCATGGAGCGTCCAATATTGTCAGCCACGTGGGAGTAAAGGGCGGGGATAGCTTTGTTGGAGAAGTAATGCCGGCTAGGGACCTGCCAGCGTGGCTGAGCGCAATCCATTAGCTCCCTAAAAGCTGGGCAGTCAACCAGCTGGTATGGCAGAGACTGCACAGCCAGCAACTTTGTCAGGTGACCATTCAGTTTGCGCACGGTCGGATTACTTGTGGCGTAAAACTGCTTCCTGGCCACTCACTCGGCAATGGACGGCTGCCGAATGAGAGGAGGTGGATAAATGCACACACTGGCCGACGATGAGGTGGATGTACTAGTTACACACCGGGATGCGGGCTGAGCTATGGCCCTGGATGCGGCCTGCCTGACAGAAGGGACCCCGGGAGAAGTAACCAGCTCTTTAGTATTAATGGGCTGCTCTAAATTGCGAGCATGACGCCGCTTCAAATGCTTCCACAGAGCAGTGGTCCCAACATTTGTGGCTTTCTCACGGATCAATTTCTGTTTACACAAATTACATGTGACCATACTGCTATCCCCCGGCAGAGTGGTAAAATACTTCCACACACCCGACGTGCGCCCTCCACAGCTGGCCAAGCTTGTAGCCCTTGCACGCTTACACCCTGGTGCCGGCCCCACTATATTTGGGGTCTCGCTAGTTCCCAGGGAAGCACTAGCCCTGGGCCTAACTCGCCTCTGCCCTCTGTTGCTGCCACTACTAGTACCACCCTCCTCCTCTGAGCTCAAATCCTCCTCACCAGCCCGATCCGCTTCCCAGGTCCTCCAGTCTAACACATCAGATTGATCATCAGACTCCTCCACAACACATTTTTGGGAATGCAAATTAGGCTGTTCCCCACCAACTGACAATTCCGGGCAGTCGAAACTCTGACTGCCCTCTAAGAAATCCTCAGGAAGGCTGTCCTCTATAACCACCGGATTATAAGGTGGGCTTCGGTGGCTTTTTTTTTTAGAAATTGCAGAAGGGACACCACTAGGAGGGAACACTGAAGCCCGAGAGGTGGCAGAAAATGAAGGGGTTTGCTTGAGTGGAATGGTGGAGCAGGACGAGTCTGACCCCTGGCTACATATGGATACTGTATCAGCATATGACAGCAGATCATCCGGCTGAGACTGAGATGAGCGTGCCATCCACTCCACTACCTCATCTACTTTCTCTTCCACTACAATTTTGCGCCTCGGTGGGTTAGCCTGGTGGAACAACGGCCAAGTATTGCAAATACTACTAGTAGATGCTCCAGCTACAGGCCTTTTGGCACTGCTGCCCTGTGCCACCTTCTCCTTTTTTTTTTTAAAGCTCAAAGTCTGGCTGGAACTGGACCCCTTTTGCTTATCCATTCCAGATATTTTTCAATTCACTCTGTGGCCCTGCAGCTGGTCTTTGTCCCTGTATCTCACTGTCTCTCCCTGTCTTTCTCCCTGCTTGATTAAATACTAGCCCTGAACTGGCCCTGCACTTGCCCTGCAGTATCCTTGATATCTGTAATATGGATTCCCAGAGCAATTACACCCCAATTTTCACAAAACAGGTCTCAGAGTCTCAGAACTTTACACACAGTGCTTCTGCTCGTCTCAGCAGTCGCAGCAGAAGTGATGCATCACTGGCTTACCGAGCCTGAGCCAATCAGAGCAAGCCCTGCCCATTAGGTCAGGTGACCGCTTTCTTCCCGGGCTTTTGCGCATGATAAACGAACTAACAGTAAAAGTTTGCTAATGAATTGAAATCGTACACAACAGCGTATACAGAAACGTATACGTAGCAATAGCGTATAATTTATAGGACAAACTATGTAGCGAATGCGTGCAAAGCCGAAGTGAATCACCTAATATTCGGATTCGCTTCACAGCTAAAAAATCCCAAGATTCGATACGAATCAATGAATCGATTCGCTTATCTCTACTCAGTTGTAGTTGCAGATCTTTCCATTACACCTTATCTTTGTGTAGCCTGCACTCCTGGTTTTGGCTCACAAAAACTGATGGAAATAACTGATCAAATAACTGATGTGTGAACAACGCCTTATCTGTATACAGCTGCTCTGCTAAAGGCTGACATAAATTCTTAGGAAGCTTCAAATGTTTAAGGACCTAGCTGCTAGCACACTTACTAGCAACACATTGTGAAGCCCTTGACAGATGCTTTTAGGGCACAAAAGCTCCCGGTGCTCTTGCTTTTCCTTTTCGGAGTGGCTACAGTAAAGATGGCCACCAGGTAGTTATCCAGTCTATCGAGGATATTTCCACGCTGTGGGAGAAACTATTCATTGACCCTATAAAGATTATTGCTCATTATGGCTTCAGATAGCTTGCAATGACTCAATGCCTCACCTCCATAAACATCAGCATGCACCCAAGACATCATTTTGAAGACCAAGAAGACCCTTGCTGACAAATGAACTGCCCAGGCTTAAGCTGGATTTAGACAGGGCAAGGAAAATCTGGTTGTCCGGAAGGAAGTGTTCCTTCTCTGACAATCAGCTGCTCGTTAAGTGGAGGTGAAGAACTTCATTTACATGCAGCGATCACCTTCGCAGTATCAGAACTTGCAGGATAACAGGCTGAACTGGATAGACAGATTTCCTTTTTCAGGCTTAAGAACTATGTAGAACAAGCGATCGCTGCTGCTATCACTCATCCCTATACAAAATCATTGCTCCTGGGCAGCAGAGTGCTATTCAGATTGTGTCCTCACCTCCGACCATTTCACCCGCGTTTTGCTCGTTCATTGGGTGATCACCTTCAGAAGGGCAGATTATCTGGAACGAGCATTTGTTGTTCCTGTTAATCAGCCACAACATTGGGCCATGTAAATCCCCCTTTAGTTACAGTGCCTTGCAAAATATTCGGCCCTCTGGAACTTTTCAACCTTTTGCCACATTTCAGGCAAACAAAAAGATATAACATTTTAAATTTTTGGTGAAGAATCAACAAGTGGGTCACAATCGTGAAGTGGAACGAAATTTATTGGATCATTTAAACTTTTTTTTGTAATAATAAAACTGAAAAGTGGGGCATGCAAAATTATTCGGCCCCCTTGCATTAATACTTTGTTGCGCCACCTTTTGCTGCGATTACAGCTGCAAGTCGCTTGGGGTATGTCTCTATCAGTTTTGCACATCTAGAGACTGAAATTCTTGCCCATTCTTCCTTGCAAAACAGCTCGAGCTCTTTGAGGTTGGATGAAGAGCGTTTGTGAACAGCAGTTTTCAGCTCTTTCCACATATTCTCAATTGGATTCAGGTCTGGACTTTGACTTGGCCATTCTAAGACCTGGATACATTTATTTTTGAACCATTCCATTGTAGATTTTGCTTTGTGTTTGGGATCGTTGTCTTGTTGGAAGATAAATCTCCGTCCTAGTCTCAGGTCTTTTGCAGACTCCAACAGGTTTTCATCCAGAATGGTCCTGTATTTGGCTCCATCCATCTTCCCATCAATTTTAACCATCTTCCCTGTCCCTGCTGATGAAAAGCAGGCCCAAACCATGATGCTGCCACCACCATGTTTGACAGTGGGGATGGTGTGTTCAGAGTGATGAGCTGTGTTGCTTTTATGCCAAACATATCGTTTTGCATTGTTTCCAAAAAGTTGGATTTTGGTTTCATCTGACCAGATCACCTTCTTCCACATGTTTGGTGTGTCTCCCAGGTGGCTTATGGCAAACTGTAAACAAGACTTTTTTATGGATATCTTTGAGAAATGGCTTTCTTCTTGCCACTCTTCCATAAAGGCCAGATTTGTGAAGTGTTGGACTGATTGTTGTCCTATGGACAGACTCTCCCACCTCAGCTATAGATCTCTGCAGTTCATCCAGAGTGATCATGGGCCTCTTGGCTGCATCTCTGATCAGTCTTCTCCTTTTTTGAGATGAAAGTTTAGAGGGACAGCTGGGTCTTGGTAGATTTGCAGTGGTCTGATACTCCTTCCATTTCAATATGATCGCTTGCACAGTGCTCCTTGGGATGTTTAAAGCTTGGGAAATCTTTTAGTATCCAAATCTGGCTTTAAATTTCTCCACAACAGTATCACGGACCTGCCTGGTGTGTTGCTTGGTCTTCATGATGCTCTCTGTGCTTTAAACAGAACCCTGAGACTATCACAGAGCAGGTGCATTTATATGGAGACTTGATTACACACAGGTGGATTCTATTTATCTTCATCAGTCATTTAGGACCACATTGGATCATTCAGAAATCCTCAATGAACTTCTGGAGTGAGTTTTCTGAATTGAAAGTAAGTGGGCCGAATAATTTTGCACGCCCAACTTTTCAGTTTTATTATTACAAAAAAAGTTTAAATGATCCAATAAATTTTGTTCCACTTCACAATTGTGACCCACTTGTTGTTGATTCTTCACCAAAAATGTAAAATGTTATATCTTTTTGTTTGAAGCCTGAAATGTGGCAAAAGGTTGAAAAGTTCCAGGGGGCTGAATACTTTCGCAAGGCACTGTATGTTTGGCTACATTTTGAATGAATGATCTCTTTTCTTATCTTAACTGATACGGGAGTGTACTCTACTACAGTGGAGCTAGCCCACTTTTTTACATCTGGTCTTTCTCATCCCTCTATATCATTTCTGTTAAAGGGGTTGTCCGAGTTATGACAAAAAATATATAGCACTGTAAATCTGATGGGCAGCAATATATAACTAAGTTAAGCAAGTTTTAGGCAAAAAAAAATCCATATTTCCTAATTTCCCTGGTTCTCTTCTGGTCTTTGTTTACATGCAATAACAACAATCTCAGCCCCTCCCCCTTCTCCCCCCTCTCTGCAAAGGCAGTGAATACAAGTGCTGAGTGACATGTCTGCCTGCTGGAATACTCAGCAGCATGTTGTATGTGCAGGACTACAAGTCCCAGCTGTACAATGATACTGCTGATACACACAGGAATTTCTCCCTACCTGTTCTTGTACAATTCCTCTACAGCTCTAGTGCCCAGCATTTGTCTCCTCTCACTGCTGCAGCTACTGTTTGTTATAAAGCCTTGAGCCCTCAGTGTGTTCTGGCTGAAGGGGTTAATGTTTTATCTGAAGGAAACCAGGAAGAAAGCAGATAGCAGGAGCCCGGCAAAGAAAGGGGGCGTGGCCAGTGACTCTCGTGTACAGACTGTTATCTGAACTCTGAGGCTTGTGAACGAAACATCACAGAGCAGAGAGATAAGGTGACATCATAGGTCATGTGACCCTCAGTCAACTCTGGGAAACCAGCAGCTTTAGAAACACAAAGTATATGGGAAAGTTGTTATACCTGACAAGTTAGAAACATATAAAGAACAAAAAAATAACTTGGACAACCCCTTTAAGTGTCTCTAAATGCCCTACAATCAGGGGCGTCGCTAGGGCTTTTTATCCGGGCCAGGGCCCCGAATCAATCTACCACTGCCCCGAACCTCAGGACTGGTGGAGACAGCTGCAGTGCAACCCCATCCTCTAAGGGGGCCCCCTGCTGTCAGTCGGGACTCCAGAGTGGGGAACACCCTGTATATTTATAAGTCTAGTTTAGACTCTAATTTTAAAATACTCATGTGGGGATTTGAACTCACAACCTTCTACATCACAGGCAAGTACCTTAACCACTGGGCTATGGAGCTCAGTGTTAAGCAAATGATGAAAAACCTCATAGAAGTTCTCTTGTATAATGCATATAATGCCTGTGATGTAGTAGGTTGTGAGTTCAAATCCCCACAGGAAATTTTGAAAATAAAGGCTAAATAAAGCTTAAGTACACAGCCTGTCATTTTGGGGTGTGTTTATTACTTTTTATTCAATTTTCTTGGGAGATAAAGTGTTCTGTTACACCATATAGGCGAACTTTTTTTCAATATTTTAAAAGTATGGGTGTTTTTGCATGCCTATAATGCCATTTTGTGTTCTTTTTTTGTGTGGAGAATGGGGTGATTTTACGTTTTTTTTAAATATTTTCAAAACTTTTTTTTTATTTTTTTACTTTTTAAGTCCCCTAAGTGGACCACAACTTACAATCATCAGATGTAAATTGCTCCATTAGTCTGTATTGAAATCATTATATCACAGTTCACTGCTGCCACCTAGTGGCCTGAACTGGTCTGATGGGGGCCGAGTGGGCTGATTTAAGGTCTGATGGGGGCTGAGTTGGCTGATCTGAGGTCTGATGGGGGCTGAGTGGGCTGATCTGAGGTCTGATGGGGGCTGAGTGGGCTGATTTAAGGTCTGATGGGGCTGAGTGGGCTGATCTGGTCTGATGGGGGCTGAGTGGGCTGATTTAAGGTCTTATGGGGGCTTAGTGGGCTGATTTAAGGTCTGATGGGGGCTGAGAGGGCTGATCTGAGGTCTGATGGGGGCTGAGAGGGCTGATTTAAGGTCTGATGGGGGCTGAGTGGGCTGATCTGAGGTCTGATGGGGGCTGAGTGGGCTGATCTGAGGTCTGATGGGGGCTGAGTGGGCTGATCTGAGGTCTGATGGGGTCGGAAAAGGTGATCTGAGGTCTGATGAAAAATATTTTTTTCTTATTTTGCTACTCTAAAATCTGTGGTGCGTCTTATAAAGCGAAAAATACAGTAACTGTGTTGTTAGCGCATTATTACAAAATTTTTGGCCCCACTTTTGATTTTGCCCAGAGCCACATTTTGTCTAAAACCGGCCCCGGCTGGGGGGGTGACTGTGGGGGTTTTTATGCCGGGGGGTGTGACTGAGGGCCATATTCATTGGGGCTTGGGCCCCGGATCTTTTGAGACCCTAGCAACGCCTCTGCCTACAATGTACAAGACTCTCTCTCCATTTCTTTAATTGTCTGTACTTATCTCCCCCTCCTTCCCTTCAAACCATTTATCTTAAGTTTTTCTCCACAGGCACTCTCCTTCACAGGGGGTGGAGCTGCTATGTATGAACAATTTCTTTAGCTCCAAACTGAGACTCCTCAATCTATTTCTTTCTTAGCTATTTTATGCTTGCCTACTATATTTTGTATATACTTACACTCGGTAGGCTATGGTAATCAGGTCTTCCTTTATCCAATATGTCTTTTTATTACTTTACTGTCTTAATGAAACCTGCAAGGTGCACATTTGTATGCAGAAAATCTGCAGGAAATCCATACTGGAACCACACAAAAAACACCCATAAATCTGCTCTATTTATCATTATTTTGATGTGGTTTAAAGAGGTTTTCTGATTTTGATACCGGGTGTCTGAACCCCACTTTCTTTGACAGACTTTGGTGCAGATTTTCTGTTTATGTTAAGCTTCCCGACTGCCCACTGGCTATATACATCCTATCTGCAAGTCTATGGGGAAAATCACTCTATAGGAGAAAAGATGATGGAGGCAGCGCCACATGTGTGGGTCAGATTGTTTGGATGAAATAATAATGGTAAAATTGCGCTTACCATAGGGGGTTGTGAGAAGTCACAACCACTGTTGATCGCCCTGCTGGTTATTATCTATTGTCCTGAGGAAGAGGGATTTTCTACACTCGAAACGCGTAGACAACTGTCAAATAAAGCTATTTGCTTCAACCTATGGGCAATGTTCAAGTCCTTCTCCGCCTAGCAGCGCCGGAAAAGAAGTGGTCCATTTTTCTACAGCACTGCTGTTTTATCCTTGGAAATTGCACTCTACAGAAGGGGCAGAATCACACAAACAATTGACATGCTGTGGATTTTAAAATCCGCACAACAGGTCAATTTCTGCATGGAAGAAAAAAGCAATGCGTACATGAGATTTGTCAAATTTCAGTCACTTTGCTGGTACTGTATTACTCTGTGGTTTTGCCCTAGGCTGGGTCTCATAGGTGAACTGTCATTGGGATAATAACATTATCAATACATTACAATACACTATGCATTGTACTGCATTTTAAAAGGGATCAAACCCCCAAAATTCCCACAGTAGAAAAAAAAAGTTAAAAAAAAGTATTTTTTAAAACAAAAATAAAGTTTTAAGTAAAACAAAAAAGTGCCTCCTCATCAAGCCATTTACAATGAAAACAAAGATAGACATATTGGGTATCCCTAATGACCCTCTCTACAAAAATATCAAATTATCTACCCCATTAAGTAAAGGCCATAAAACATTTTCTTTTAAAACATGGTTCCAGATTGGCCATTTTTTGGTCACCTGACCTCACAAAAAGCATAATATCAAGCAATCAAAAAGTTGCATGTACCATCATCTCATCCCCCCAAAAAATGAGCCTTCACACAAGGCCATCGCCAGAAAAATAAAAATAAATGGCTTTCAGAAAATGGCAACACAAAAACATTTTTTTTTAAATGTGGTAAAATGTAAAAAAAAAAACTATATAAAATTGGTATCTCTTTAATTGTACTGACCAGCAGAATAATGTTAAATTTCCATTTTTTCTTGCATGCTGGAATAAAAACCCAAAAAAGCAATGGCGAAGATGCTGCATTTCTTTAATCTGCACTGCAAAAATCAAAAGGTGGTCTTTCCCTTCTGAATCTTGCAGTGTGGCCATATAGCAGTTTACGTCAACACATTTATTCCATTTTCATACCCAGTAGAACCTGCCTGACAATTTAAGGGGCATAAGTCTCAGAAGGCAGCAGCTGGGCACTACATATTGGGCATTACAATGCCATACCGTATCTGTGGAAAACTTTTTTTATTCACTTTTTGCAATTTTAATTTTGCACAGTCCCCTGCTCATTAATTTCTGCAAAAATATATGTGGTGTCAAAATGCTGACTCCTTGATAAATAACTTGAGGGATGTTATTTCCAAAGTGGGGTCACTTATTGTGGGTTTACACTGTACAGGTACCTCAGAGGTTCTACAATTGTGATGTAGTGGCCGAAAACCATACCTGCAAAATCCGCACACCAAAAGCCAAATGGCACTCCTTCCCTTCTGAGCCCTGCCATCTGCCAATACAGCTGTTAATGTCCACATTTAAAGGGAACCTGTCATCTCCAAAACACCCCCTGAACTAGAGTAAGCGTTGTATAGTGTAAGTGATGCTGAATCCGAATATGTAAGTTTTATCTTCATACTCCCTTCCATTCCGAGGCTGTACTCCCACAAACCAGCAGTAAAATGCACTCAGTGGACTCCAGTGCTCACTCACATAATGGAGAGGACTCAAAAAAGAGTCCTCTCAGTGCATTTTACTGCTAGTTTGTGGGAGCACAGCGTAGGAATGGAAGTGAGTATGAAGATAAAACTTACATATTTGGATTCAGTATCACTTACACTATACACCGCTTACTCTAGTTCAGGGGGTGTTTCGGAGATGACAGGTTCCCTTTAAGCCATTTTCATTAGTAGAACCCTCCTAACAATTTAAGGGGTGTGCTGTGGCTCATAGGGCACATGCTGGGCACAATATATTGAGCATCGAAATACCATATCTGTGGACAAATTGCAATTTTCATTTTGCATGGTCCACTGCACATTAATTTCTGCAAAATACCAGTGGCATCAAAATGCTTACTCCACTCTTTGATAAATACCTTGAGGGGTGTAGTTTCCAAAATGGGGTCGCTTCTTGGCCTCTACAGTTGTCAGTTGGCCACACTGCCAATCAAGTGAGGTGAGGCGATCTCCTCAGGCTGCCCGGAGACAGGTGAGGGTAAAGATGTGGCAAACAGTGGGGGGCATTGGCATACATTATGAGGGCACTATGTACTGACACACAGAACAGGGGCATTTTTTTGTACTGGCACACACTATAAGGGGTCTTTTTTACAGGCACTTTAAGGGGGCATTTTATGTATTTCAACACATTATAAGGGGGCATACTTTAACATAGTAACAGCAACATAGTTTGTAAGGCCGAAAAAAGACATCTGTCCATCCAGTTCAGCCTGTTTTCCTACAAGTTGATCCAGGGGAAGGCAAAAAACCCTGTGAGGTAGAAGCCAATTTTCCTCACTTTAGGGGGAAAAATTCCTTCCCGACTCCAGTCAGGCAATCAGAATAACTCCCTGGATCAACGACCCCTCTCTAGTAACTATAACCTGTAATATTATTACCCTCCAGAAATACATCCAGGCCCTTCTTGAACTCTCTTAGTGAACTTACCATCACCACCTCCTCAGGCAGAGAGTTCCATAGTCTCACTGCTCTTACCATAAAGAATCCTCTTCTATGTTTATGTACAAACCTTCTTTCCTCCAGACGCAGAGGATGTCCCCTCGTCATGGTCACTGTCCTCGGGATAAATAGATGATGGGAGAGATCTCTGTACTGACCTCTGATATATTTATACATAGTTATTAGATCTCCCCTCAGTCGTCTTTTTTCTAAAGTGAATAACCCTAATTTTGATAATCTTTCTGGGTACTGTAGTCCACCCATTCCAGTTATTACTTTAGTTGCCCTCCTCTGAACCCTCTCCAGCTCTGCTATGTCTGCCTTGTTCACAGGAGCCCAGAACTGTACACAGTACTCCATATGTGGTCTGACTAGTGATTTGTAAAGTGGCAGGACTATGTTCTCATCACGGGCATCTATGCCTCTTTTGATGCAACCCATTATCTTATTGGCCTTGGCAGCAGCTGTCTGACACTGGTTTCTGCAGCTTAGTTTGCTGTTCACTAAAATTCCTAGGTCCTTTTCCATGTCAGAGTTACCCAATGCTTTACCATTTAGTATGTACTGGTGACTTGCATTATTCCTTCCCATATGCATAACCTTACATTTGTCAGTGTTAAACCTCATCTGCCACTTTTCTGCCCAAGCCTCCAGTCTATCCAGATCCTGCTGTAGCAGTGCACTGTCCTCTTCTGTGTTAATTACTTTACACAGTTTAGTGTCATCTGCAAAAATTGATATTTTACTGTGCAAGCTTTCTACAAGATCATTAATAAATATATTGAAGAGAATAGGACCCAATACAGACCCCTGTGGTACCCCACTAGTGACAGTGACCCAATCTGAGTATGTACCGTTAATAACCACCCTCTGTTTTCTATCACTAAGCCAGTTACTTACCCACATACAGACATTTTCTCCCAGGCCAAGCATTCTCATTTTGTATACTAACCTTTTATGTGGTACAGTGTCAAACGCTTTGGAGAAGTCCAAATATACGACATCCATTGAGTCGCCGCGGTCAAGTCTAGAACTTACCTCCTCATAGAAACTGATTAAATTGGTTTGACATGACCGATCCCTCATGAAGCCATGCTGATATGGAGTTATTTGCTTATTTTCATTGAGGTACTCCAAGATAGCATCTCTCAGAAAACCTTCAAACAGTTTACCCACAACAGACGTTAAACTTACCGGCCTATAGTTTCCAGGCTCTGTTTTTGGACCCTTTTTGAATATTGGCACCACATTTGCTATGCGCCAATCCTGTGGAACACTCCCCGTCAGTATAGAGTCCTTAAATATCAGAAACTTTGCACTGACACACATTATAAGGGGTTTTTTATTTGCACTGTCATGCATTATAAGGGCGCATTTTTTGTACTGGCACGCATGAGGGATATTTTTTGTACTGAAGCATGTTATAAGGGGGCAGTTTGAATTTTCACCTCAGGCAGCAGAGAGGCTAGATGCACACCTGGGGTCAAAATGCTCACTACAACCATTCTTGGGAGTTTCTTTTTTTACCTTGTAGTTGTCGTCCAGTGCTGTATAAGTCATCAAACTAGGCCTCAAATGCACATGGTGCTCCTTTTCTCTTGAACCCTGCAGTGTGCCCAAACAACACCATATGATTACATAGGGGGTATTGTCGTACTTGGGGAAAAAAAGGTAACAAAATTTGGGGTGCTTTTTCTCATAGTTCATTTAATCTTGGCTTATAACTAAGATCTTCCAGGTCCTTTCTGAGTTTAGTGGCTCTCCTGTGTACTTTTTCTAACTCCAGGGCATCCGTTTTATGGACTGGTGCCCAGAACTGAACTGCGTATTCCAGTTGAGGCCGCACCAATGCTTTGTATAGTGGCAATATTACATCCCTGTCCCACGATTCCATACCTCTTTTAATACAAGACAATATTCTGTTGGCCTTAGAGTCAGCTGCATGCTGTTTTTTAGTCTATGATCTACTAATAAACCTCAAATTACCCATTAGTCGTCCATGAGGGACAGTATCAAATGCCTTTGCAAAGTCCAAAAACACAATATCGACAGCCTTTCCTCTGTTCAGGCTTCTACTCACCTTCTCATAAAAACAAATCAGGTTAGTTTGACAGCTTCTGTTCTTAGTAAAACCATGTTGGCTATCACTTATTATATTATTAACAGTTACATAATCCTGTATGTACTGTGGTCCCGTAGAAGGCCCTCAAACATTTTTTCCATTATGGATGTTAAGCTTACTGGTCTATAATTTCCTGATGAAGACCTAGTACCCTTTTTGAAAATGGGAACCACATTTGCCTTGCGCCAGTCTCTTGGTACAATGCCTGTCATTAAACAATCTGTAAATATTATGAACAGAGGCAAAGCAATAACTGAACTGAGCTCCTTGAGAACTCTAGGGTGTAATCTATCTGGACCTGAGGCCTTGTTCACCTTTTATTTTTTTTTAGCATATTAAGGACCATATCTACAGTCAGCCAGGTAAGTATGTTATTTGAGGTATTTCCACCAGTGGCACCACCCGCATGAGATGCCCTCTCTTTTGTATATATAGAGCTAAAAAACCCATTTAGGTGCTCTGACTTCTCTAGATCCCCAGTGACCAACAACCCGTTACCATCATTTAGGGGTCCTACATGTCCTGACCTTTATTTTTTTTTTGCATTTATGTATTTGAAGAATGTTTTGGGGTTGTTCTTACTTTATTTGGCCACCTGTATTTCATTGTGTATTTTTGCTGATTTTATTACCCCCTTACATAATTTATTTAGTTATTTACACTTTTTGAAGGCTACAGCTGACCCCTCTGATTTGTATGTCTTTGTCATTTATTGCACTTTTTACACTCTTTGTAAGCCATGTGCGGTTTAATTTTATTTGCTTGTACTTGTTACCTCTAGAAATGTATTTAACAATATATGTATCCAAAGTAGATTTAAAGCACTCCCATTTAGCATTAGTGTCATTATGTGACAATAGTTACTCCCAGTCTATGTCATGAAGTGCAGTGCTCAACCTTGGGAAATTTGCCTTTTTGAAATTGTGTTTTTGTCCTACCGACCTTGTTTTTTACAGTTTAGTTGGAATATAATTATATTGTGGTCACTGTTACCTAGGTTCTTGTGGACAGTAACATTTCTCACAAGCTCTGCATTGTTAGAAATTACTAGATCCAGAAGAGCATCACCTCTAGTAGGATCTTCTACAAACTGGCCCATAAAATTATCCTGCAAAAATCTGAGGACTTTTCTCAGTTTTGCAGCAGAGGCAGAACCATATTCCCAATCTACAGTATGTTTGGACAGTTAAAATCTCCCATTATCACTACTGTGCCTGCCTGCGCCATCCTCTCCATTTGCACATACAGTTGATCTTCTGTCCTCCTTAGTGATATTGGGGGGGGGGTCTATAGATCACACCAAGAATTATTTTTTCATTATTTTTTCCCTCTGGATTTCCACACACAAGGTTTCAACATCCTCACAACCTTTATCCACAATTGTTTCTTTTGCACTTACTTTCATATCACTCCTAGCATACAGACATACACCACCACCTTTGTGTTTATCCCTATCATTTCTAAAGAGTGTAAAACCTTGAAGATTTACAGCCCAATCATGAGAAGAGTCCAGCCATGTCTCAGCAACACCAACTACATCAATATGTTTCTCCAGTACCAAGGCCTCAAGCTCTCCCATTTTGCTTGTTAGACGTCTCGCATTTGTGAACATACATTTTAAGATGTCATCAAATTTTATGCTTTCAGGAAATGTATTTTTTGACTTTATGATCATTTTCCATCCTTCAGATTTGGTTTGCGACAAATCTCCACTTTTCTAATGCTCCCCCCACCATCCATACCCCCCACCAATATATTCTGACCCCTCTCTAACCTCTCTACCTCCATATTTATAGCCACATCCTACCCCTTGTCCCTAGTTTAAATGCATTGCCACCCCAGCCAGAATTCTCTCCCCAACACACCAGCTCCCCTTCCATTGAGGTGCAAATTATCTGCGGAAAACAGTTTGTACCCCAGTGAAAAGTCAGCCCAGTGGTCTAGGAACCCAAACCCTACTGCTCTACACCAAGACTTAAGCCATGCAGTTAACTCCTCAAGTTCCCGCTGACAGCCCTGTGTAGCGCATGGCACAGACAGTATTCCAGAGAACACTACCTTGGAGGTCCTTCCTTTCAGTTTGCAGCCTAGTTCTTTAAAATTATCCTTAAGGACCTTCCACCTACCATTTATTTTGTCATTGGTACCAACATGGACTACGACAGCTGGGTCATCCCAGCCCCTCCCAGTAATTTATCGACCCGTTCCACCACATGCCGAACCCTGGCACCATGGAGACAGCAAACCATTCGGTTGAGGCGTTCTTGGCGACAAATTATTCTATCAGTCTTCCTGATTATAGAATCCTCTATAACCATTAACTGTCTAGGCCTGCCTGCACTACCATCCCCCCGACTACTAGCTGGGTTGTTCTCCCGGCTGTTAGGGACAACAGTATCTGCTAGGGCTGCCATTTCTGAAACTGACACCCTTGCACCATTGCCCAACTTGGCAATTTTGCTTGGAAACACAGCAACAGGATTGGCCTCCCACTTCTTGGATCCCTTTCTACTCCCTTTCTGCTCAATGGGCATCATGCTGCTCTCAAGATTGTCAGTCGCCCTCAGTGTTGCATTTTGCTCTTCCAGATCTCTAACACGAGCTTCCAGATGGGCAACATGCTCACATCTTTCATAGTGGAATTCACCCTAGAACACCTGCTCCAGTAGTGCATACTAGAGATTTTTCAAAAATTTGATTTGGTCAGTTTGCCAAATTTTCCAAAACTATTTGATTCGATCCTAATTAATTTGTGGCGAATCTCGTTAAAAAACGACTAACTCCTGACTGCAGAGAGCCTGTATAGTGGTGTAAAACACTGTGCCTTGCAGTAACACGCATAGGGAGTCTGCTGTGGTAGTGAAAACACTGTGAATAAGTATGACACGCAGATGACAGGTGTTGCTCTTAGAATCACTGCACACTTCAAATCTTTGGGCAGTTATGGGGCCAAAACTGATCAAATAACTCAGGTGTGGCCTTACAGGTCAGAGGGATAGCCATACTGGACTTAGTATTAACCAATAGACCTGACAGAACAACAGATGTGCAGGTTGGGGGACAACTGGGAAATAGTTACCATAATAACCTTCCAACTGTCATTCAAAAGAGTGTTTTTTCAGGGAGGAACAAAAATACCAAACTTCAAAACAGTAAAATTTAGCCAACTAAGAGGCCATAGGCTTAACTAACTGGGACAAAGTCCTCAAAAATAAAAATACAGCCATAAAATGGGATATTTTTAAAAGCATCCTAATATCTAATTGTGAGAGGTACATACCTTATGTAATAAAAGGTTAAGGAACAAGAAAAAAAACAATGTGGATAAATAGAACTGTAAAGAAAGCAATAAATGACAAAAAGAAAGCATTTAAATCACTAAAACAGGAGGGTGGCGAGGAAGCATTGAAAAACTATAAGTAAAAAATTGAATATGTAAAAGACAAATAAAATCAGCCAAACTAGAGACCGAGAGATTAATCGCCAAAGACAGTAAAACTAACCCTAAAATGTTCTTTAATTATATAAATGGTAAAAAGTATAAACCTGAAGGCATCGGCCCCTTACAGAGTAATGAGGAGGGAGTTGCAGAGAGCGATAATGAGAAAGCAAAACTACTAAATATTTTTTTCTCCACTGTATTCACTGAGGAAAATAAACTGTCAGATGAAATGCAGAATATAAAAGTAAATTCCCCTTTAAAAGTGCCCTGTCTGACCCAGGAAGAAGTACAGCGACGTCTTAAAAAGATTAAAATAGACAAATCGCCAGGACCGGATAGCATACACCCCCGTATCCTAAGAGAATTAAGTAATGTCATCGCCAGACCCTTATTTCTGAAATTTAAGGACTCTATACTGACAGGGAGTGTTCCACAGGATGGAGGATACATAACTGGAATGGGTGGACTACAGTACCCAGAAAGATGATCAAAATTAGGGTTATTCACTTTAGAAAAAAGACGATTGAGGGGAGATCTAATATCTATGTATAAATATATCATGGGTCAGTACAGAGATCTCCCCCATGATCTATTTATCCCCAGGACTGTTACTGTGACGAGGGGACATCCTCTGTGCCTGGAGGAAAGAAGGTTTCTACACAAACATAGAAGAGGATTCTTTATGGTAAGAGCAGTGAGACTATGGAACTCTCTGCCTGATGAGGTGGTGATGGTAAGTTCACTAAAAGAGTTCAAGAGGGGCCTGGATGCATTTCTGGAGGGTAATAATTTTACAGGTTATAGTTACTAGAGATGGGTCGTTGATCCAGGGAGTTATTCTGATTGCCTGATTGGAGTCAGGAAGGAATTTTTTTTCCTAAAAAATTGGCTTCTACCTCACAGGTTTCTTTTTTGATTTCCTTTGGATCAACTTGCATGATAACAGGCCGAACTGGATGGACAGATGTCTTTTTTTTGACCTTATAAACTATGTTACTATGTCTCCTGTGTCATACAGGCTTTAGAGCTGCTACATAGATAGGATCCGTTGTGCGTCTCATTTTCCCTTTCTTCTGACAGATAAGAAGAAGGGTCAAATAAATTATGTCAGCCAGGCCAAAAGGCAAAATAGTAGCCCAGTCATGGAGTGGGGAGGGTGGGAACAATATGAGAAGTCCACAGAGTGGCCCACTGACATAGTGGTGAGGGCCAAATGACAGACTCTGGAGGTAGCAGCAGCAGGAGGCCACAGAATGGTACAATGACAGTGTGGAAGTGGCAGCAGCAGCATCATCAGGGGGCCAGAGATGGCAAGGGGAAAGTTCCTATCACCACTAATGTCTGTGCTTGAGGAATTGAAGTAGAGAAAGTGTCGATCGTTGTCAACTTTGACCTGCCTGTGACTGTAGAAAGTCTGACAGAGGGGCAAGGCGCCATAATGTGGAGGTGGCAGCAGTAGCAACAGTAAACCACAGAGTGGCACAATGACATTGTGGAAGCGGCAGTGGCAGCAGCATCAGGAAACCATAGAGTGGCACAACGACAGTGTGGAGGCAGCAGCAGCATCAGGAGAACACGGAGTGGCACAACGACAGTGTGGAGGTGGCAGTAGCATCAGGAGAACACAGAGTGGCACGATGACAGCATGCGGAGGTGGGTGGCAATAACAGTACCTGCTGATGATGGTGGGTGTAAGAAGGAGCACTTGGCATGAGATGTGTGGCATCAGGCGGGTGGCAGCATCAGAATAGTGGCTGAGGCAGGTAGCCAGAAGAAACTGGTCTCTTGTCAAGGTTTGGGTGAGGCAGCATGGATGATCTAATCTGATGCATCAGGCATTGGTGGGTGGAAATCCTGGCTGATCCATGCCTGATTCATCTTTACAAAGGTCAGTCTCTCCACATTTTGGGTGGAAAGGCGAGTTCTCCTTGGGGTAACTATGGCCCCTGCTGCACTAAACACCTGCTCTGATGCCACACTACTGGCCGGGCAGGACAGCTTTTCCAGGGCAAACTTGGCCAGTTGCGGCCACAAATCCAGTTTGGCTGCCCAGTAGTCCAGCAGATCTTCAATGGCAGTTGGCAGGGTGCTGTCCAAGTATGCCACCACCTGCTGGTTCAGGTTCTGCTCCAGGTCTAGCTGATGCTGCTGGTTAGTAGTTTCTTCACTATGCTGCTGCTGATTGAGCTGGTACTGCTCTTTCCACCCCACCCCCCAGCAGCCATGGCAGTGAAATGTGAGCGCAGAAGGTCCCCCGGTCAGACCTGCCAGAGGATGGATGATGACGCAGATAGGCAGCGGCCAACTGACTACATAGGATTTCTCTATAGTACTTCAGTTTGTCCTCCCTCTCGGCGGGTGTAAAAAAGGCCCCCATTTTGGGCCTGTAGCGAGGGTCTAACATGGTGGAGAGCCAGTAGTCATCCCTCTGCCTAATGGTTTAAATTTGGCTGTCACTACGCAAGCAAGTGAGCATGCATTGGGCCATTTGCGCAAGTGATGCGGAGGGACTCCCTGCCTCCATCTCCACTGCATACTGCCACGGTGTCTGTGTCCTCTGCCTCATCTTCCTCATCGCCCTGTAGCTCCTCTGGCTGCTTCTGCTCCTCCTCTCCTGTCACCTGTGTTGAAAAACCACCCATTTCTCTATGCATTGCTTGTGCTCCAATGTCCTCCTCCTCTTCCTCCTCCTCCAGTTCAACCCCCACAGTGAGTGCTCATGTGGCTATGAAATGTAGTCGCCACATCTCCTGTCCAGCCAGATTTACCAGCATATTTTCCAGGATATGAATGAGTGGAATGACGTTCTTCATCCCGTAGTCCTGGCGACTAACAGATAAAGTGGCCTCCTCAAAGGGCATGAGCAAACGGCAGGTGTCACGCATCCGCTTCCACTGGCTGACATCAAAGTTACACAGGGGAGTACCTCTGTCGGCTTGGATAATCAAGAAATCGTTTATGGCCTTTCTCTGTTCATACAGTCGGGTCAACATATGGAGGGTGGAATTCCAACGAGTGGAAACGTCGCATATCAGCCTATGTTGGGGGACGCAATTCTGCCGCTGTAGCTCAAGTAGGGTATGCTTGTCAGGTGTACGAGTGGCTGAAGTGCATTCAAAGTTTCCTTGCCATCTTTAGGATGTCTTACAGATGGGTAGAAGACTTCAGGAATCGCTTGACAACCAGATTGAACACGTGTGCCATGCAGGGCGGATGACACAGCCTTCTTTGACGCAGCGCCGACACCATGTTCTTCCCGTTGTTGGTCACCATGGTTCCGATTTTGAGTTGTCGTGGGGAAAGCCAGGATTCAACTTCTTGTTGAAGGACGTGGAGTAGTTCCTCCCCTGTGTGACTCTGTTCACCCAGGCAAACAAGGTGTAGAACCATGAGACACCGCCGTGCCCTGCAGATGTGGTATGCTGGTAGGGCACTGTGAATTGTTCCTGCATTGGAGGCTGAGGACACGGAGGATGAGGAGGCAGACATTGTCGCAGGACCAATGGCATGAGAACGTGGAGGTGGAAGCAGCATTGCCTGGCCAAGTTTCTGGTTTGGCTGTGCAGGAACCACATTTACCCAGTGGGCCATAAAGGACATATACTGTTTCTGACCGCAATTACAGCTCCACACGTCGGCGCTGCTGTGCACTTTGGCAGACACCGACAGGCTCAAGGTCTGGCCCACCTTCTGTTCTACATATTTGTGCCGGGCTGGTACAGCCTGTTTCGCAAAGAAATGACGGCTTGGAACTCTCCACCTTGGCTTGGCACAAGCCATCAGTTCTCTGAAATGTTCAGAGTCCACCACTTGGAAAGGGAGGGAAAACAGAACCAGCAACTTGGCCAGGAGCACATTCAGCTTCTGCGCCGTTGGATGTGTACACTAGAGATGAGTGAACATGCTCGTCCGAGCTTGGTGCTCGTTCGAGCATTAGTGTATTCGCATATGCTCAATACTCAGACGAGAATATCGCGATCCTCGAGGAAATGGCATCTTCCTCTTCCTGCATGTTAGGCGCCTTTTCTCAGCCAATCAACATGCAGGAGAGTCTTTGGTACCTCCTAGCATCATGTGGGGCCCCTACAAGTCGATAGCAGGGATTGGCTGGCCAGATCAGATGACCTGGGAATATAAGAATCTGGTCCCACGCTCCTCGCGTCAGACGCCGCCTGCATGAGATTAGGGATAGAGCTGCTGTCTGTCAGGGAGAGTGTTAGGGCCTCAATTTAGATTTTGGTTAGGCAGGAATCATTCTCAAAGAACCCAACAGGCCTTCTAAGGGCTACAAGCATCTTTTTTTTTGGTCTCCTCCTGGCTGCTGGCTGGGACTTCTAGTGCAGCTACCGCCATCTTGGCTGCACACTGTGCACAGCGACTGGTGGCAGAAGGGACAGCATGTGGTCCACACAGACCCAAAAGAAAATGTCCAAAGTCCGCTCAGTACTCAATTTTGCTGGTGCTGCTGCTGTACCTTGGCTACGTTTTTCCTCTCAGTCATATATACTACAGTGCAGTGCAAAATTGTGTCGTGTGATGCACACTAGCCGGAGTGTAGAAAATATATGTTTTTTCTCTCAGTTATATATCCTGCAGTGCAGTGAAAAATTGAGTGGTTTGCTGTGCAATAGCCGCCGTCTAAAGACTACGTTTTTCCTCTCAGTCATATACACTACAGTGCAGTGCAAAATTGTGTCGTGTGCTGCACACTAGCCGGAGTGTAGAAAACATACGTTTTTCCTTTCAGTCATATATACTACAGTGCAGTGCAAAATTGTGTCGTGTACTGCACACTAGCCGTAGTGTAGAAAATATACATTTTTCCTCTCAGTCATATATACTACAGTGCAGTGCAAAAATTCTGTCGTGTGCTGCACACTAGCCG